>JBAJNP010008978.1:0-19071 GCA_036877545.1 Yasuhikotakia modesta
CCACCAAACGCTACTGTCACTAACTACATTACATTACAAAGGGGCTTTTCTCAATATCTATTAAAATATAAAAAATATTACCCATCTTTTTTATCCATTCTCTTGGCTGTTTGTCCTATGTAGGGCTATGGAATATGCTAGAGCCTAGAAAATATGATACAGACCTTACATCGGACCTTACAATATGGGTTACAAATTTAGTATTGGTATTGGTGTTAGGACGGCATATCCAATGCAAAATCTGGTCTCTGAAGCAAAATCAGAGCTACAAGTATATTTGCTAATTGATAAAATTCACATTAATTAAGTCAAAATTATGGTACATATTTATATTCAGTCATGTGTCCACAGCTCAGAAATAATAGCCTGAATTAAACTAATTTAGATTTATTACAAAAGCCACTAAAAAAGCCACTAAAGGTTATATGCAATGAGGGCTTTGTACCATGTGGTTTCTTCTCGACTTTCTTTTGACAGGTGTTTTCAGTTCTCAATTGTTTAATGTTTGTTGATGGTGGGAGGGTCCTCATCTCTCCTGGCACATAAACTGCCTGGAAATAAAGACAGTATTTCTGGCACTGAAGCCCTTCCTCCCACTCCTTAAAGAGCAATATGTCTTTAAATTGTACAAATAACAGCACAGTGGTCATATATATTCACCACAGAGGGCTTTGTTGGCAAACACTGTTCATGCTGGCCCAGCAGATCTTTGTTTAGGCAGAGACTGCGCTGCTCTCCGTTCTTTGTTAAAGTAATGTACTTCCCAGGGCATGCAAAGCTGGAAGCAGATATCCTGTTGAGACAAGGGGTGAGGACCGGGGAATGGACACTCCATCCCCAAATGGTAGAGTCTATTTGGCAGAGGTACTGCCGAGCTGAAGTGGATCTGTTGGCCTCAGAGGAGTCGACACTGTCACCATTGGTTCAGCCTCACTCATCTAGCTCCTCTGGGGCTGGAAGCCATGGTGCAGACGTGGCCGAGGTTATCTCTACACAATTTCCTTAATAGCTTTGTTCCCTAGTGTCCTAGCCAGGGTTTGCCAGGTTTGTCTACTTCTCTAATAGCACCATTCTGGCTGGCCCAAATCTGATTCTTAGACATAATGTCTGAAAAATTATATTTTGGGTTAGAAATGTGTTACAGTTTAGACATGAATTTAACCCTGATACACAATGATACATCACACAAACTTGACCTGCCTATAATCAGGCCTGATTTTATATGTTTAGACTTAGGTGTTCCCTGTAGCTTCAAGCCTGATCCTATAACATGAATTTTATATAAAAAATGTTTTTGAATGATAAGAAAAAACTTTTTTAATTTTAGGTCCAACAGCTCCAGTGTTATTACTAGATCTCTTTATGTCAGGAAATATGAGACAAAGTCAAAGTAAACTTTGTTGTAAGTTAACATTTGTACCTGCCAAACAGTAAATACAGACATGAAGACAAGATGCAAATCAGATGCTTTGTCAAGTTTCTTTAAAAGGGAATAACTCTCGATTATGTATGTAACATTGGTTCCCTGGGAAACAGAAGAAGGCACTGTGCTTCATTGCCATCACCTTCAGACAAAGTTGATGACAATCTACAGGTGCCCTAATATTATCATATGTGTGTGGTCTCCAATATGTTTTTCTCCAATGTTTTGTTGTCCTGGAGCACATGGTCTTTGTTTTTACAGCCTGCCATGTGCTTCATTGTCGACTCCACCCCGCTTGTTAGCCCAGAATGTTTCACACTCCTGCACCTCATTCCTGTTAATTATGCTCCCTACTTATTCCCCTTGTGTTTTCTGTCCTTTGTCAGTCCCTCGTCTGAAGTTTGTTGGTATGACTCTAATGTCCTGTTTGCTCTATTGGTTTTGGTTGTCCAGTCCTGGTCCCAGTCCTGTTTGTTAGTGTATTTTTTTTGTCTGTTCGTTTTCCACTTCTCTGCTCTTCCCAGCTCTTGGCCTCACCTCAGTACTCTTCTCTGGCCATCGATCTGCTGGATCCAGTGCTGGTCACGGTCTCCTAGTGGGTGGATGAAGGAAGTGGCACCAGTGTGAGGCTTTGCAGTGAGGCTTTCCATCAGCTTCCGTCCTATCTGGTTTGCTGGTCAATCCCTGTATTCCCTGCCTGCTCATTTGCTAATTTTCATACCTGTATTATACCCTGCTTTGTTTAATAAACATTCTTTGCCTTCAAATGGGTTTGCTTGTCTGTCCTGACAGTACAGACTGACCAAGATGGACCCAGCGGGAGGGGATTATCTGGCTCACCAGGGGGGCATGATCAGTTATCAGGCCAGTCAGCTCTCAACTACCTCCCAGGAGGTTGATGCTCTCACCACCCAACTGGCTAGTCTAAGCAGCTGTGTTCAAGATCTTCAGGTCACTGACTACCTCATCCAGTTCAAGACTCTGTCTGCTGAGTGCAAGTGGGATAAGGGCGTGCTGCGCACCCTGTTCCAGGAGAGGTTGGACCCTCAGATCCAGGAAGAGATGGCAGTTCAGGAGACCCTGGCAGATTTGGAAGATCTTATCACCTTAGCCTTATGTATCAAGGCCCGTATCCAACTTCGTCAGAGGCACCCTCCTCCATGATCAGCATGGGACTGTGCCAGGGTCTCCCAGAGCATAGAGTTCCCACCATCCCTGCCTTCCGGAGATCCTGAACCAATGCAATTGGGTTGTCTCCACCTCACTGCTCAGAAAAACAACATTGTCTGGCTCGGGGATTGTGCTTGTACTGTGGCAACTCTGGACATCAGGTTTCAACATGTCCTTTAAAAGGCAAGGCCCACTAGAGAACCAGGGCATCCTGGTGGGTTCAACCCCTGTACCCTCTCCCTGTTCCCATACCCTCCTTCAAGCAGTGGTCACCTGTCAGGGAGCTTCTCACACCTGCAAGGCCCTGGTCAACTCTGGGGCAATGGCCAACTTCCTTGACGTCTAGACTGCCAAAGATTGGGGTATTCCTGCCATTCCTCTCACCTTTCCTGTCCCTGTCTGGCCAGAGACTCTCCACCCCACTCCCACGCATTCCACTCCCTGTGTAAGTCTTGTCATGTTGGGCAATCACAGTGAGGACATTGTGCTGCTCCTCCTGGACTCTCAACAGGCTTGTCTTGTTTTGGGCCATCCATGGTTGTGGCAGCATGGCCCTCACATTGATTGGTCCCATAATGAAATTTTGTTTTGGAACAAGTCTTGTTATGTGTCTTGTTTGGGTGCTGCTTCTCCTGTCTCTGTGTCTTTTCCTCAGGATGAGGAGGTGGATGTATTCAGTGTTCCGGCTCCAATGTATCCAGAGTACAACGATCTGTGTCAGGTGTTCAGCAAGTCCCGAGCCCTATCCCTTCCTCCCCACCGGCCCTACGATTGTGCCATCGACCTTTTCCCAGGCACTTCTATGTCCTTGGGACGTTTATTCACCCTGTCTGGTCCAGAACGAGAGGATACTAATGCTTATATCCAAGAATCTCTTGGTAATGGACTCATTATCACTCCTCATCCCCCGCTGGTGCTGGGTTCTTTGTTAAAAAGGACAGTTTTCTGCATCCTTGTATTGATTACAGGGGTCTTAATGACATCACTGTTAAGAATAGGTTAAGCAGGAATAAGCAGCAATCGTGAGCTGTGTTACCCAATGCTTACACGTTGTTGCACGAACAATTTGTGGAACACATTTTTGATAGTACACATCATCGTGAGTTAAAGTAGTTGGTTCATCGGCAACCCAGAAGCAACATTATTAGATGCTTGTAGTAAAGCTATCCAATGGAATGTAAAGGCATGCCGGGGGGTCCAAGAAGCCGTAGCCATTCCGTCACTTTAGCCCATGGTTTTCAATATGGGTTCAAAGCAGGGCACCCTTGCGGGTAGACCCACACTCTCAGTCTACGGAAATGAGTGAGCTTAGAAAAATGCTGCAGCAAGAACAGTTAACCCAGTTACAAAACCCACCACATGGTGTCCGAGCAATAGGTAGTGGTATGGTGATATGCAGAAGGTGCCAAAAACCTGGTAATTTTACAAGAG
The DNA here is from genome assembly GCA_036877545.1 of Yasuhikotakia modesta. Taxonomy (NCBI): domain Eukaryota; kingdom Metazoa; phylum Chordata; class Actinopteri; order Cypriniformes; family Botiidae; genus Yasuhikotakia; species Yasuhikotakia modesta. Next base: position 4,025 of record JBAJNP010008978.1, read on the forward strand.
ACTGTGATGGGAAACACTATCCCTCGGTTGTTGAGTCACAGCTTGGTAGGTGAACAGTTCGGCTCTGATATTACATGTAGAGGTGATTCTGTGTCACATTTAATGACGGCTTGTCCTTTTTGATGATAGTTATGGGTGGTGTGTTGGTTTCCGTGTTTAGTTGATACAGGGTCAACGGTTTCCACGATCACCAAAAGCTGTTTCAAAGAACATTTTGAGCCTTAGGGTTGTCAATGGTTACATCTTAGGGCTGCTAATGGGTTGTCCATCCCTTATATAGGGTACATGGAATTAGATGTTGAACTCTGTGGGAAGTTTTTTCCAAAATGTGGTAGTCCAGGATCTTCCCTGTGGTATTAGTGTCTAAGCGCCAGGTGTATTGGGGATGAACATATTGGGTCTTTGCTATCAGGAACGTTTTGGGCAGCACAGGCCTTCACTCTCTAAGTCTCCAACAGTGTTGTCTGGAACCAAGGTCGTTTTCAGGCATTGCAGCATTGCCACCAGGTGAGCATCCCGGTTGAGAGGACTGGTACAGTGAAGGTACATGGTCCTCGAATGGGTCACATTCCTGGTGGCACCATCAAATTGAATGCGGCCACCTGTTTGGAACATTACTCTGAAGGTGGGCTTCCAATGGGGTTTTTAATTTCCCCAGCTTTAGTCAAGGGAACCGCTTCCGGCTTTGCTACTGTTTGGACGCTCTTGCTTACTGCTCTGCGCTTCTGTTCATGTACTTGACTTAGATTTCTAAAAATATTTTAACTTCAACAGATTAGCACAGTACTCAAACAGCAGATGTTTGGGCACAAACACTGAAATTTTTTAGGACTGCACTAATATTAGGAAAAAGAAGACTTTCCGGAGATGGGAAAACACAGCTGCCTACATTCAAATAAACAATAAAAATAATGCCCCTTGTGCCTGTTGTGGAATCTATTAGCTGCACAACTGCCACAGACTTCTACAAAGGATTGCATTTCTTAAAACAAAGCTACTTCCTGGACTTCCAAAACAGGTGGAAAACTCAGTAGACCATCATCACGGCATACATTCAGTCCCATGATTTTACTGAATCTCATCAGCCATTACCAAGTGTAGAGGAACAAGCCAAAACTGATCAACACACTAATCAATGGCACAAACAGGGAGCGAGACCCAAAGGCACTCGAGACATTAGATTGTCACGCGTATCTCGTATTGCTGCTATAGCATCCTCTACCCCAGATACAGCAATGACAAGGCTTGCAAACACTGGTATTTTACCACCACTATACACCTTGAGAACAGATTTGAAGCATTAATGAATGCGTGTGAGGAATTCCCAAATCCGCCCGAACATGGATCGTATCAGCCAGCAGCTATCAATGCTACTAACAGACACTCACGGCCAAACAGACAGCGGCATTCAGCTCAGAGAGCAGCCGAGCCCAGGAGTGGGCGACTCCATTATCAGAAACATTAGAAGCAGGACTACATCTACATGCTGCTTTCCTGAAGCAACCATCTCTAATGTGAACAAGGATCTTCGAAACATTCTAATGAAGCACAAGACTGCAAATCGAATCATCATCCATGTGCGTAAGAACGATATTCGTAGGGAGCAGTCAGAACTCCTAAAGAAGGATTTCAGTGAACTCCTTAAAACACTTAGAAAACTTCAAGTTAAGTCGTTCATCAGTCCCACTCCCAGCAAGGGGAACTAACATGTTTTCATGGTTGCTTGGGCTGAATACAGTACATGGCTACAAAGAACCTGCAGTTTAAAAGGAGTCAACTTCATTGACAACTTGTATCTTTTCTGGGGCCATAAGACAATTGTTTAAACTGGATGGCCTCCACCCAAACAAACTTGGTGCAAGAGTGCTAAAGGACAACTTCTATTTCTCCCTCAATCGTCCTTCAGTACTTTGTGGCAATCCACTCAACCTGGATGGCACACACACACCTGGACAAAGTCATCATGTGGCTGACACATCCCAAAAGGACATTGATAACATCATGCAGCCACAACAACCATCTCATGGACACAACACCAGCTGAGCCCTGCCCACAGATCTCATCACAGACAGACTGCAGACTGACAGACATACCAGGACAGCTCGAAGGCTCAGCACCCAAGGACAACTTTCTGAAAAACATCCAGAGAAGCCAACATATTTCAGCCACCGGAAACACCAGAGCCACAGCCCCACCCACCAGACACAGTATCCCTCTCTCCAGCATCTCCACTTCTAAGCTTCTCACAGAAAATGGAGAAACTTGTTTATGCTGGGACCAGACTCCCCCACTTTTTCGCTGCAAGCCCCCAGATATCAACTAAAAAATGGTGGGCACCACAACCACCAAATCCTGTGGGCCCAGCTCGCCCTCCTCATCCTGTGAGAGCTCTTCTGCCGCTGCCACAACGTCAGGGACCAAACCCTCCTCCATCTGCTGTAGGTAAACCAAAAACAACTGATAACAGCTCTCAGTGATATGTGTCGGGTCCCCGCTACGATAGCAGCAACATTAAAAACTGTTTACAGAACAAGCAGTAACCCAGTGTGCCTGTAGCTTTTCCTTTCTCCGTTTTAGAAAGTCTAAGGCCTTTTCTAGTCATATGGCTGACCCATCTAATCTGCGGCCTATTATGCATCAAACTAAGATTGCTGGCTCTGAGGAAATGCCATCTGTGAGGAATTGTTTAAAAATGCCAAGTTAGCATTTTGAAACATTCGCTCACTTATACATCTTTTCTGACCAATGACTTAATCACAAACAACCTAGATTTTAATGTTTCTAAATGCAACATGGCTAGAAGACAGCTGCAGTGCAACAGTCCTCAATAAAACAGCCCCTCCCCCCTTCCCCAACTTTTCCTACATTAGTGTCTGCAGAGCTGTTAGGAGAGGTGCAGGTGTAGCTGCTCTGTTTAAAGATGTCTATCAATGCAAGCAAGTGTCATTTGGTCAGTACTTGTCCTTTGAATATCTAGGGATTGTGCTGAAAGGTGCTCCATGTATTATGTATCATTATTTACAGGCCTCCAAAATACTCTCCAGCCTTTGTTGAAAAGTTCACAGAACTGTTTTTAATGATTTCCTTAGAGTTTGCCAGTTTTGCTATTGCAAGGGATTTAAATATTCATATAGATCATGCAGAAATCAATACTAAAAAAAAATGTTGTGAAACTGTTCTGAACACTTTGACTTGGTTCAGCATGTGCATGGACCCACACAAAATTGTGGTCATACTCTTGATTTACTCATCAGTAAGGGTCTGGAGATTTCATCCATCATCTTCTTCTGGATTCCTTTAACTCAAAAGTTAAGAATGTAATCGATGACATTGCACCAATTAAAGTCAAAAAGATGACTGACAGACAGAAAGCACCATGGAGAAAATCAACAGCAGTACAGAATATGAAAAGATAATGCAGAAAAGCTGAGCGGATGTGGCAGAAGACAAAAAATGAAATATAGCATCTATAAAGACAGTCTTTATAGTTTCAATGCTGAATTAGGCAAAGTTAGACAAACATTCTTAAACCTTATAAACAGCAACTTAAACAACACTCACACTCTTTTTGCTACCGTTGAGAGACTAACAAACCCCACCCCCAAGCCAAATTCCCAGTGAAATGCTCTCAGACAACAAATGCAGTGAGCATGCTTCCTTCTTTTCAAAGAAGATCAATACTATCAGAAAGATGATTAGCACATCCTCAAGTTATGCTGAGGTCAGCCAAATTCACCTACAATTTCAAAAAGTAGTTACTATGTCTGCTTTTGAAGCAATAAGTGGTGAGCACCTCACTTCTTTCTGTAACTTTTCCAAACTTCCTGAAAACTGCAGTTGTTAAGCCCCTTTTGAAAAAGAGCAGTCTTGATAACACAATATCGAGCCACTATAGGCCAATATCAAACCTTCCTTTTATAGGCAAGATTTTAATCAGCTGAACTTAAACTCAAATGGTTACCTAGACAATTTTCAACCTGGTTTCCGACCACATCACGGTATAGAGACAGCGCTCATAAAGATAATAAATGATATTCACTTAAATTTTGATTCTGCCAAAATATCAGTCCTGGAACTACTAGATCTGAGACTGGAAAACTGGGTCAGGCTTTCTTGGATGGTCCTTAAATGGTTCAGGTCATACCTAGAAGGGAGAGGCTATTATGAGAGTATAGGAGAGCAAAAGTCTAAGTGGACGTCTATGACATGGAGTTCCACAAGGCTCAATTCTTTTGCCGCTCTTGTTTAGCCTGTATATGCTCCCTTCAAGTCAAATAATGAGAAAGAACCAAATTGCATGTCACAGCTATGCAGATGATACCCAGATTTATCTAGCTTTATCGCCAAATCACTACAGCTCGATTGACTCCCTCTGCATGCATTAATGAAATTAACAGTTGGATGTCCCAGAAATTTCTTCAGTTAAACAAGGAGAAAACTGAAATCATTGCATTTGGAAACAAAGAGGAAGTTCTTAAGGTGAATGCGTACCTTGACGCTGAGGGTCAAATAACTAAAAATTAAAGTCAAAAATCTTGGGGTGATTCTGGAGTCAGATCTTAGTTTCAGTAATCATGTCATAGCAGTAACTAAATCAGTACGATCATACTATCATCTCAAAAACATTGAAAGAATTACGTTTTGTTTCCAGTCAAGACTTGTTCATGCCTTTATCACCACCAGGGTGGACTACTGTAATGGTCTTCTCATTGGCCTTCTCAAGAAGACCATTAGGCAGCTGCAGCTCATCCAGAATGCTGCTGCCAGGATTCTTACTAGAACCAGAAAATCAGAGAATATCACACCAGTCCTCAGGTCTTTACACTGGCTGACAATTACATTTTGGATTTTAAAGTACTTTTACTTGTTTAGAAATCACTCAATGTCCTAGGACCTAAATACATTTCAGATATGCTAACTGAACACAAATCTAACAGACCACTTGGTTCACTAGGATTGAGTCAATTAGAAATACCAAGGGTTCACACAAAACAAAGGAATTCCGTCTTTTGCTTTTATGCGGCCCGCAGTTGGAATCGGCTTCAAAAAGAGATCAGATGTGCTAAAACATTAGCCATATTCAAACAAGACTAAAAACTCATCTGTTCAGCTGTGCATTTGTTCAGTGTCCTGATGGTGGGGAGGTGGTTTTGCAGCTAATAATAACTATAGCCAGGCCTTCTTCACCACGGTGACCTATGGGTCCTGCGTGATGTTAAATGCTGAACTGTAGTTAACAAACAGCATTCTAACATAATTCTCCTTTCTAGTTCACCGACTACAAATCTATTATGAACACCACTACCAGCCCCTCAGACAGACTGCTGGATGACCTCAACACCTTCTACACCTGCTTCGAGACCTCCAGCGTCGACAGGAGGCAGACACACACCCAGAATACCCCCCACTGTGTTATCAGCCATGGTAAACTGAGCACTGTGAGCACCCCTCAAAGCAGCAGGGCCAAACATTCCTGGGTGGGCCTTCAGAGCCTGTGCTACAGAACTCGCTGATGTACTCACCTCCATCTTTAAGCTCTCCTTCAGCCAAAACACTGTCCCAACCTGCTTTAAAGCCACAACCATCATTCCCCTTCCCAAGAAGAGCCCCCAAACTGCCTGAATGACAACAGGCCAGTAGAACTCACTCCAATCTTTATGGAGTGTTTTGAGAGAGTGGTGCTGACCTACATCAAGAGCAGCATGATATCTTGGACCCCCTGCAGTATGCATACTGGACCAAGAGGTCCATATCAGATGCCATTGCTGCTGCCCTCCTTATTTCCGTCCTTAGATAATGACACCTACATCAGGATGCTCTTTATTGACTACAGTTATGCCTTCCACACGGTCATCCCTCATAAACTAACTCACAAACTTCTCACTCTAAGACTGCACCGCTCACTCTGCCACTGGCTCCTTGATTTTCTGACTAGCAGACCGCAGTCTGTGAGAATGGGAAATAAAACCTCAAAAACAAAACAAAACCTTTTAACAAAACAAAAACAGTCTGCTGAGAAGGCAATTGTGGTTAACCCTGTCAAACTCTACGAACTCTATGAAATGTTATTTCCCATGGCCAAGTTTAAGTGACGTTAGTTTGTGAGGTTTGTATTCACAATCCGATGAATACAAAATGGTTTATTAACTATACAGGGAACAACTAACTATAGACAAAGAATACAATTAACATGACATATATAAAGAAAAGCAGGAAAGATAGAATGCCAGTATCACAAATCAACACATCTGCATGAACGACCAAACTATCCGTGAATCACCTTAATAAAAAGGGGTCAATAACTTCAAGCATCAAACTGATTGATGAATAGATATGGTATCTGTGCTCTTAGCATCCCGTTTTGGCCAATTCGAGTATGTTTCTCAAAACTGATAGATCTACTAGATGGTTCTCCATAAGAGATTCCCATCAGGAGATGCATTGGCTCATTGTGAGGCGATGTGACGTTCCGGATACGTGTTTGTGTGAGAAATTGATAGTTAAGGTGTCCATCAACAATGATAGATGATGTCTGCTACACTGTCATGTGGGCGGATTGCTTAGCAGAGATTTGCATTTAGAATATATTTTGTCATATTATAATTTATCATTTTATTATATTTTTACATTCTATATTTCTTATTACTTTTCTTGCTTATGCTTTTTCATTATTGTTTAGTTTCATGAGTGTGGGGTTTTATTAATTGTTTGGTCTATATTAAATCTGATAAGAGGGGATGTTTATGGAAAGCCAAGGTTTTATGGTATGTTGTCATGAACTAGTTCGACATATCATTGTGTGCTGATATGTGATCTTTAGATGAAGTGTGAACATTAAGACATTAAGGCAACTAAGACTGTTAAATAAACTCTTATACCATTAGTACCATAAAGTCCTTATACCATTATCTATGCTACGAAAAGCAAATATGTGGACTGGGACTGAATGCCATGGATAAGGCTATATCTGTACATCTTTTCTCTGATGTACAGAACTCCTGCTCTGCTCCCAGGAGTTCTGGAAAAGATATGCTAGGCCTGATATCTGTGCTCCTAGCAGCCTGTTCTGGCCAGCTCGAGTATGATTCTCTGATCTGATAGATCTCCTCTTTGGGAGATTCCCATTAGGAGAGACCTTCTTTCTCAGGTGATGGGTGCAATATTAAACCACCCTGCCCAGAACTACCTCTATGAGGAAACTGTACTGTGTGCCCTGAAGTGTAAACTTTCCACTTTATGGTGCTGAGAACCCCAGCAGGACTCAGTTGCCGGGGACTGCAGTCCCGGAATTTCTGCAGGCTCAATTCTCTGTAGGCCTAACTTACTCCGCCTTGAAAGTTTATGTAGCATCTATATCTGCACCTTATTATCTAGACTTTGCACCCAACATGTACAATATGTCTACAGAACTGCCCTGTGAAGAAAGGCTGATTGTTTTGTCTCCTTTGGAAACCCTTAGCGCCCAATTCATCTGCGAGGCTGCAGTATGGTCCACACCTTTAACTTTTGTGAGGCACTATGGCCTAGATATTCAAGCCACTCCTGGCTTTTCTATCATCATGCCCTAAACTGTGCAATTTCACACAGTGGGTATTTCGTTCCCATAGCGCTTCCCTGAAGGGTACCGCTGCCGGCGCTCAATTAATTCCTTTTAAAGCTACCGGCATATGCAAAAGCACATGCTTTTACAGCTTCCTCTGATGTATCGTACTCCGATTGGATAATTTGATTCGTGATTTAGAGCCTATAAATGCTTGAGGGGTTCCCATAGCATTTCGATGCAGTGTCTAGTTCCCTTCAGAGAAACAGGGTTACATACATTACCTGAGACGTTTTCGTTCCTTGATACTGTCACCCTGTTGGCTTGCTTACTGAGAGACTGCTGACACTTAGCTTATGTTTTGTAAATTGTTATTATTGATCCTAATGGTGTAATCCTAAAGCCTGTGCTGTTTCATTTTTTGTCTCCTATTCCCTTTCATTTTCATACATTGTTTAGGTATTGTTTGTGCATTGTGGGTATTTTTCATTACTGCAAGTCCTATATATTCCTGTCTCATAATATGCTATTTTTCTATGTGCCATCTCTATGTAAGTTGGAACGGCACAACTACATGTTGCATACTTTTAAAATACTATTTTAGTTGGCAGCCCGCATACATTACCCTGCCAATGACATGTCTTTCTAATGTATGTCCATTTATTCATATGGTCTAAATGTTATTAAGGTTTCTAACAATTCAGTCAACTCTTTCTCATAAACCAACCATAAACCTAGTATCCATAAATTGTTGTTCTTAATATACATCTTGTACATATGTAATGGAGCTGAGGCAGAAGCGCTGTAAGAATCCAATTGCAGAGTTTGCAGAGTTTATTAGAAACAGACAATGGTCAAGGCAGGCAGCAAACAATCAGTATCGATAGGCAGGTAGTGGTCAAACATAAGAGACAGTCCAAACCAGGCAAACAATCCAAGGGGTAAATCCAAAAGGCAGAAACAGGAGTAATTATGCACAGGCAAACAATCCAGATAAACGCTTGGTATGCAGACATGAGACAATACTTCAATGGCAATACTTCGCAAAGAAGTTCAGCAAGCACATGGCTTAAATAGTTCCAAACAGGAAATGATCATGGTAACCCTGAAGTAGAGCGTGGCGGTTTGGCTGAATGGGGCATCCCGTTAAAACATACTATTTGCAACAATACAATGTATTATATGTTGAACATGTCTGATGTGGCAGTGTGGCATTGTAAAGTGCTACATATATGAAATTAAATTGCATATTGACATGCCATCACAGGGAACACCTGGTTTGAGGATATGTAAACATAAGCTGTTCATTACTACAGTTCAAACCTTGTCACAACTAAAGCCATTCTTCCTACAAGTCAAGTCCTCCACCAACTTTAGACTCAAATTTAATTCACACCATCAGGACCTGCAAGGAAATCAAAGGCGAATGGTGGGTTAAATTCCTGGCCTAGATGCATATAGTGTTGCAAAGTAAACTGTGGTTGACTTTTAAGCAACTCCTGATTTTGTAGTTTACAACTAAACTACAGCGTTACTTATCTAAATATTAATTAAAAAGTATACAGTGTGAAGTCTACACGTAAATGTAAAGAATGAAGTGTCTCTGTCCATGGTGCTGAAAACATACTAAAAAGCGACTGTTAAAGGTTTGCATGTTACACTAATACTTTTGCTAATGCTTTTCATTTGATTTTTGTTTCTGTTTGTAATAAATATTGATATGCCTTGGTTTGTATGAAATAATCCCAAAATGTTCAACTACAAAATTTGGCTACAGTAACATATTGTTTGACACTGTGTGAAATTCCAAAAGCTCACCTACTGCATTGTATTTATTCACTGCACAAGATGTCTCACACAATTGCAGGCCTTTAGTTAGTACAGTCAGCCTAAAATGATTAAAAGCATAAGGTCAAATGTCATACTCTTGCTGTTTAGACAGGCACATTTACACCTCTACTATAACACCTCTATAAGCAATTTAATGGAAACTTTAGATCACATACATGCGTGCACTGATATATCTAATTGTTGTTTCCATTCTTGTTCTTACTAGCTGACTGTGGGGTTGTTGTGGCTTGAAGGTAAAATGAAACCACAAGTGTATAACATGTCATGTACTGCTGATGACATCACACACTGCAAAAGGCACATACAACTCAGCATTTCAGTGTGCTACAAACAATTGTATTTGAAGCAAAATACAAATAAAACACAATTATAAATCCCACAGCTTGTACTAACACAGCACAAAAATAAATGGCTATTACAAGTGTGAAGATAATTTTTGCTGAAGTTTGCTTTATCTAAGATCAATCTGTACTTCCTGTCATCTACGCAGCAGGAAATTATTCTTTGTTTGTAACCTCTGCCTTGAGCCACAGTCATTTTTTCTGTATCTTTAAACATGTCAATGTGCTTTATGTTGTGGCTGGTCTATAATTTTGCTCACAGTACAAAAATATTAATTAATTTTAAGATTTTAAGAGATTTGCAGTGCAAGGGTTAAAAATGTGTCCACCTATTACTCACAATTTATTGTGACAATTAGATTTGAGGTATTGGAGCCTGCTTTTAAATGTCTACATATTCATTATTATTTAAATTCATAATGTCACATCACTATTCACCTGCTTATGATGAGTTAACAGTTGGTGATGTGTTAAATGCCACATTTGAGAAATTATTAGAAAATAGAATTAGATTATAGATTTTGGCCTGAAATGCTGTTCCATTAAACAATATTTATATATATTTCTGGACACATTACCTTCTCATAAACCACTGAGATACAAAGTGTAAGCTTTTGCAAACAATAGCAGGTATTTCTGATGCATGTCCATTTATTCAAATGGTTCATATGTTGTAGTTATCAGTTCAGTCAACTATATTGTAAACTGATTGCAAATTAGTTTTATTAATATACATCTTATATTAAACAATAAAGTGTTCAATAATGCTATGTATTCTGTATTCTGTGCTGTACATAATTTTCCTGTTTTCTGTGTTCTTATTTTCGCTGTGTAAAAAGCTATATATAAACATTTTATTATAAATAAATAATTATACATTTGATTTTATTATGAGTAAAATAATATGAAAATAAATACTTATTATAAATAAAAATATAATGCATTTATTATTATAATAATTGTTTATTATTATTATTAGCTAAAATTTTTACAAACCTTCTATTGTCACACTCCCCCCTTGAACTATTGCCCATGTTTTGGTTTCTCCTATTGTTTCTCGTTTTCGTTAATCTTCCTCACCTGTGTTTTTGTTATCGTGTTCACCTGTTCTGTTGATTGGTTTCCCCATTTAAGTTGTTCATGTTTCCGTTTTCTTGGTCGGTTATCGTCGTTGTGTCATCTTAACGTCAGTATGTAATGGTGTGCCAGCTCCACTCATGACCCAGTGCCCAGCCCTCTACCATCCAGATATGCAGAGCCCCAGCCTGAGGCCGTGGAGACCGGAGAGCCTGAGCCCATAGACGGCGCCTCAGAGCAACTTGGAGCCTACAACTTCGGACCTGGGACATGAGCCGGCTGAGGAGCTTGCGGCGGATGATGAGGGAAGCTTCGCTCACTGCACTTCCGCTGAGGGTGAGCTTGCACTGGACCTCATTGATTTCTATGACTGTGTTGCTGCCCCTGAAGTTTTCCCACCCTCCCTATCTTGGACTATCCTGTTTTTTTGTGATGCTCTGGTATCGACACCGCTGTCCATTGACAGCCCCACAGCTCACCCTCAGCCTACCACCTGTGCAGTGGGTGAGCCGCAGGTCTGCCAGCCGCCAGTGGTGTTTGGTCTGGATCCCTCCTCGCCTCCTCCAACCTTAGCATCCTCCACCTCGGCCATCTGACCCTGCGGCTCTGCCATGTCCCCTAGCTCCCTCGTGTCCGCCCGGTCCTGTCTGTCCCCTAGCTCTTCCAGGCTTCCTCGTCCCTCTGGCTCCGCCTGGGTCCATCGTCGACCATCCTTCGCCTCTGGATTCCACTCTTCTGGCTCCACCTCGTCGCTCCATCCCTCCTGCTCCGTCAGGCTCCTCCTTCACTCCGGCTCCTCCTCCATCCTCGGGTCCACCGTGGCCCTCCAGATCCCTGTCTTCACCTCGGTTGCCGGTGCCACCTGCTCCGCCTTGGCCCTCCGGGTCCTCTGTGTCACCTCGGCTCTTCGGCTCTCTGTCGACTCCTTGGGCTCCTTCACCGGCTATTCCTCTGTTGGCCTGCCCCCTGAAGTTGTCAGTCCTTCCTCCTCCAGCGCTACCTCCTTCAACTATGCAGGGGGTGGCCATTACGGCTGTGGCCTGGGTCTCCACTGGCTCCTCCTGCTGCAGCTCCCTGCTGGCTCTTCCCTGGCTCCTCTCTGCCGAGTTCTCTGCCCTAGTTCAAGAGGGTTTCTCCTGGTCTTCATCATCCTGGTTCCCTGCTGTGTCTCCCCTGGCTCCTGCCTCCGGCTCCTCCCTGGTCCCTGAGGGTCTCTCCTGGGTTCTGTCATCCTGGTTCCCTGCTGTGTCTCCCCTGGCTCCTGCCTCCGGCTCCTCCCTGGTCCCTGAGGGTCTCTCCTGGGTTCTGTCATCCTGGTTCCCTCCTGGGTCTCCCCTGGCTCCTTCCTCCGGCTCCTCCCTGGTCCCTGAGGGTTCATCCTGGCTCCTGGCTCCTCCCTTCCAGTCACACTCCCCCCTTGAACTTTTAGTTTTGCCCATGTTTTGTTTCTCCCATTGTTTCTTGTTTTCGTTAATCTTCCTCACCTGTGTTTTTGTTATCGTGTTCACCTGTTCTGTTGATTGGTTTCCCCATTTAAGTTGTTCATGTTTTCTTGGCCGGTATCATTGTTGTATCGTCTTAACGTATTTACGTTAGTATGTAATGGTGTGCCTATGATTTTGGTTATCGATTGAGTTTTGGAATAAACTGTTTCTGACGTTATCTCCGTTCCTCCGCATTCTCTTTGTTTTTAGTCGCGCACCCTTCCGTGACATCTATAAATATATAATAGGGGTGTCACAGTCTGTGGTTTCAAGCCACATCCCCCCAATAAATAAAGTTGAATTTGAGTCTTGTCAGTTCAACTGATTTCACTGGAACTTCCAACATGATTCTTTCATCACATTATCTGACACTCCTTTTAATAGGTAAATATACTTTCTTGATGGCTGCTGTATTTTGTGCTACAAAATGTATGTGTCACAATTGCCAATGATTTGTAATGTTTTTAGCATCTATTTGTAAGTTAAAAATATATTTATCCAAAATTGTATCTTATCAAAATGACTGAGCTTCTACAACTGTTTAACTGAGCTTTTAAAACATTTTAACAGTTATACACAGTCAGTTTCACTTTGTTGCAAAAAATTGGCTTGAAGATGTAACAAATGTAAAACACTATTCAAGTACCATAATATATGTACTATACAAGTAAAATTGTAAAATTAATTATTGTGAACTTAAGATGCATGCCGTTTTTTGTTTCAGGTGTCAGCTTCATAAAATGGACATCTCTAACTGCTGTGAAAATAGTGAAAAGTGGAGTTACTGTGTCTCTTTTTTGTTCAAACATCTTGAATGAGCCAAGTTACATAGCCTGGTTCAAGCAGACAAACTATTCTCTACCACTTTGTATTGTTACTCAATATATAGGAACACCGTTGACATATCATGCTGACTCCATATATTTAAATGGATTTCGGAAGAATCATATAGAAATGTCAACAAACAACACAGTTTCTTCACTGAAGATCATAAACACGGACATCTCTGACTCTGGAACTTTTTACTGTGGAAGTTTTCTTGTAAACTATATGATGTTTCACAACAAAACACAATTAGTGGTAGAAAATGGTAATTTATGAGTCTTTAATTTATATTTACATTTTATTTGTATTTGCTCCAGCAGTATTCATATTCAGTTTATGGCTCTATTTATTAGTTGGTATTCTTTTATCTTTAAAGGAACTAACCAGCCTAAAGGATGCTTTTCAGAGGAGGATTGTGGTATGTGTGTGGTCATTTTAAAAATAACTTTAAATTGCTATTATACAAAGTACAACTACATGACTCTATGACTATATTTCTGCTCTTTTTCTCTTTACAGTACTTGTGTGTATGTGTGTGTTTAAATCTAATGAATATATAATTTTCTAATAATTTTTTTAACAGGAGCAATAAAAAAAACTTCAATAAGTTCAGCCTGCAACATGTATTATATTATGACACTGATGCTGAGTGGCTTGACTGTGCTTCTCTTTGTTCTTGTGACTGTAATCATAATTATATTACTACGGAACAAGCAAAGAAAAGGCATGTACATCACTGTAAATATACATATTTGAAATACCCTGGATAAAATCATAATGATGATTGTTTTCGTTGCTTAGATAACTGTGCCCAGTCTCAGTTTAATGACCAGGTAAAAAATCATAATAATTTGAGATATAGATGGATGGATGGATGGATGTATATTTTTATTATACTTGTGTTTTAATTTAGCATCTTAGTTTTTGTACTCTTGCCTCTCTAGGACCAAAAACCAGACTTGACCTATGTGGCTCTAAATATTGGCAAAAGCAGAAGACCAATAAGAGCTACGAGAAAGTTGGAGACAAGTGTTATATATGCTGCAACAAGATGATGTATTGAAATATATGTATATTGAAAATCATTTCAATATTGTGAAAAATTGTACAATTGAATAAATAGATATCACATAAAGCTTAAATTACAGTAAATTATGTTTATTACACATAAGTGTCTCACTGTGAAAAGGCAATATAAGTAACATTTATTGATCAGGTTGCTCAGTGTCAACATTATTATCTGTGGTGTGCTGGGATTTTTCCTTAGAAATAGTAAAAAGATCTAGATAGTAATACTAATTTTTGAGCATTTTCAATATGATTATTCAATATATGAATTGCAGTTTTATTTAAATAATATTATTTCTCCTCTGAATCAACATTGTTATTTTTGTTTACAATTATGCATTTGGCATCATTTTGGCACTTACGTACAATGTGGCTTAAAGTGCATTGAAGATATACAACTTATCGGTACAAGTTGTTTTCCCTGTAAATCAAACCACAACCTACTAAATAAACATAATTCAAAATATATTATTATCAATAGGATCTAGTGACAGCCTTAAATGTGGCCACACAGAAAGGGAAAATGTGATAAATACTTTATTCTTTTAAAAGCATTGACATTATATGCTTATACAGGGAGTGCAGAATTATTAGGCAAGTTGTATTTTTGAGGATTAATTTTATTATTGAACAACAACCATGTTCTCAATGAATCCAAAAACAAATTAATATCAAAGTTGAATATTTTTGGAAGTAGTTTTTAGTTTTAGCTATTTTAGGAGGATATCTGTGTGTGCAGGTGACTATTACTGTGCATGATTATTAGGCAACTTAAAAAACAAATATATACCCATTTCAATTATTTATTTTCACCAGTGAAACCAATATAACATCTCAACATTCACAAATATACATTTCTGA
>JBAJNP010008979.1:3576-19071 GCA_036877545.1 Yasuhikotakia modesta
GCAGACCATTTCGCATCTGTTGACCTCCTAACTGTGACACCTGCTCACTTTCTACACACTTTTTGTCTGTTCAGTTTTGTGTATCTTACTTCCCCTGTTCCTCTACAATGAACCTCAAAGACAACAGGTGACACATTGTGTGTAATCTCATCAAACGTTCTTTATGCACAATTTTTGTTTTGCACGATTCATCATGTTATTCTGACAACATCAAAGCTCTGTTCTATGCAACATCCTACATTACAACCATTATGGAGCTTTAATAAGTGACTTATTTGGAATTCTCTATATTTACAGCAAAAAATTGAATTTGGCCAAAGTTAGATATCTCAGTAGGCAGCATAATTGAGTTGCCTACCTTTTGGAACGGTCTCCACATTAGAGGCATGGCTATGATGTCTTAAAATTATACCTCTGTAGGCAGCTAACCAGGGTCTGGAACAGAGCAAAAATATTTCCTTTCGTAATCTTTCATCAAAATGTAATAACTTGCTCCAACAGAAGATATTACCAGTTCTTGAACCATTTTTCAACGTTTTCTCTTCAACCACCTGTCACACACAGACATTAAACATCCTGTTGGAAAAAATCTAGTCCTCCCTGCATTTTTCTCTTTAAAATCCTGTTTCATAAAGGCTGTTTCATGTTAACTTAAAAGCGTCTTGCATATTTGTGTTCCAGGATGCATCTTGGCTACAGATCACTTTGGAAGGATCACCGCATGAGTTACGTTCCTGATGTTAAAAGACTAAATTGTAGCTGGTGAGTCAATTTCTTGACGCTTGACCTGATTGACATAATTGATCTTGAATCGAGCCAAACTCGTTTCTTCTCCTCCGTTCACAGATGCGTAAACATTCAATCAGCTCAATTTAATGAAGAAATTAAAATTTCAGAACCATATGAGATTCTAAAACAAACCTGACAAAAGAAACCTCATGAATGAGGTGCAAAATAAGTCAGATTTATTCTAACCTGTCCTGTCTTTGCCCTCTCAGGGTTGCGCTGTTATAAAAGCAAGGAAGTCTTTTTAACCTTTTCACCTTTCATTTTACTTTTTTCTTCTGTTCTTCTTTGAGCACAGACAAAATTTAGCCTTATATATAGCAGCAGTTAACGCTAATAACCGTGTCTTCAGGGAAGACTTTAAAAAAATATTTTTTTTTTAAACGCACGTGCTTCAATAAAATTGCATCAGTTAACAGAAGGCTGAGGTTTAAATTTAGGTAAATCTGCAATCCGTAACTTCTGCCTCTTTGTCGCCACCTCTGTTTGAAACATGAAATTACAGGATGTACTTTTAATCACTTGTATTGTAGCCAAATGGCCATACTGTCTTTTCACTTACAACTTAAAACCTCACTGATGCACTGCAACCGCTTTTATTGTGCTTATCGGAAAGATGGTAAAAACTGTCTGTGTTTTATTGTGTGAAATACTGCTGACATTAAAGTGTGATAAAGGTTGCAAACAGAGCTGGTATGAGGCAAACAGAGAGGTCACTCCACAGAGGGATACGTATTTCCTCCCAATAGCTGCGGGCGGTGAGAATAGGTGTATCCCACCCACAATGAAGCAGCACAACACAAACAAGCAAAACACCACAAATCCCTCGCTGTGAGTATTACAGGTATCATGCTGTGATACACTCTAAATGTGGTTAAATCTGCAGCTGTGTGTGTGTGTGTGCATGTTTTACAAAGACCCTATAGCTTAATGCTTTAACACTGAGGTATATTGTGATAGAAATGTGCTTGTACAGTTACAGTAACATACTGTACAAACTGTACAGTCTGCATCTATGTTCCTGTATTGACACGTTAGCTGTTAGGCGATACCCAGAATGCACTGTAACTACATTAGTGTGTCATTACCGCAGAGGAAACGGACAGTTATTTTTATAACCTGATATGTGTTGAGTCTCATGAGACCTGATTTGTTAGAGCTGTACTGTACGTGTGTTGCTGACACATGCTGTACTGTGTTCTTCAGTGCATGACAGAAGTTATGGATTGTTGGCATTGTTTAGTTAATGGGGCATATGCAACATTTTTAGGTTGTAAGAACATTTCCCTAATGTTTTTAAGTATATTTTTAAAAAAAATGGTGGACAATGTATTAACATTATTGCTTGGCTCTGTAACATTTTTAAAACATTCCACTAACTTAAGAATAACGTTTATAATAAGAATAACGTATATATATATATATATATATATATATATATATATAAAGAGGCCGGCCTTAGAACCTGTTTCATTTATTTGTTCTCATTTGTGACACATCTCTGGTGATGACGGTGAATATTAAAGAGCACAGTAGTTCACGTAGAGGAGAAAACAGTTAATAAAAGGCCCCGAACAAGATGTGGGCTGATGGAGAAAGACCCTCTGAGTTTTTATCTCTCTCAGTTTAATATGTAGTAAAATGCTGCACACTGAAAAAAGCAGTTTCTGCTGTAGTACATACTTAACATACACAGATAAGACAATAAATGAAAGTGAGGCTGTATCTTTAATTAAACCTCTTTTTCTTTTATAGCTGCTAATTTAAGTTAACAACAAAACTCAGACTTATTTATAGCTTGAAGCTTATGCTAAGTGTTAGTTTATGCTACTTTGCTTTTTCCCGCTAATCACATGACAGACACATTCATTTATCTTAGGGGTTATTTTGGGTTATTTATCTATCCATCCATCTATCAATGACAGCAATAGTTAAACTGGCCTCAGATCAGCACAGATATACTGACAGATAAACTTGTGTTGTATTAGACTATAAGGGTTAGAAAGTCTTCAGGCTCTCTACACATTTTACTTTAATTGTCAAGCGCATCAGGCAAAATCATCTAAAAACCATCAACAGAGTAAAATAATCATCTAACCAAAGGAACAACTTTCCCCTCTAGGTTAGCATGAAATATTGAACGCATGCAGATTTTTGTTACACTTTTTGACTCTGTTATTTGCATTTTCTGAAAGCTTAGAGGCATGCCTGTCTCTCATTACGCAAACATTTGGAAATGTGGGTGACACTGAATCCATAAATCTATATGCATACTTATACAAAATATACATTACATATTGTCTCCTTTTTGTCAAACATTGGCTCTGGGACAACAATTTATTTAAGAGAAACCTGATCTTAACCTGTAACTCCAGTCTTAACCATAACCTACCACTCAGATCAGGAGGTAAGAATAGGTTAATAGGTTGTTAAACCTAATATATGGAACTCAAATCTAAACTTAATCCTAAATTTGATGGTTTCACAGACTGTTGTTCTAAATAGTATTAAATTATTTTTCATCTCATCCTGTGCATTTAATTGTAACCACATAATGTAACTGCTTGTATTATCAAACACTGTTACAGATGTTTATGCACATCTGACAGCAACCGGGCTCATAAAATTACAGTAAATACATTTATCAGTTTTGCGGGGAAAGGTTGCCCTCCCGTGTTTCGTTTGGGAAGTTTCACGTCATGGTGACGTCATACTGTGTTCCCTGCAGGAGCGCAAACTGGAGTCTGGGTTTAATTTTCGCTTCGCCGTCTTTGTCGTCGGATCCCGCGGTGCGTGTTTCCAGCATCACGGGTCCCTCTCTGTGCGTTTGGACAGGGTGGTCCTGCCAGCGTTTGATGGACCTCCAGTTCTTCTTCAGCTTGGTGGACATTTTGTTCCAGCTGCGGCCACACGCAGGCTGACTTACCAGAACTTCCTATTAAATTATAATAAAGCCTTTGAATCTGTTGTTGTTTCATGAGTCATTTAACTATATTTCTCTCAAGGAAAAGCTCACCGGAGTTAAAGCTTAAAAGTATGCAGTGTTGCTTTTTTTGTGTTTTAGAAGTCATCACTGTGAACAGCATCTGTGCAGTAAATATTCAATCTTGTTTCTTAAATTGAAAGTTGAGAGGTAGTAACGCTACCTCCAGTAGGGGGCGGTAGAGAGGGGGTCTTTTTTATGTTGGTGGGTCTTTTTTTTGTGTTGGCAGCAGTATAAATGTCTGACTTCTCTGTCAGTGTGTTGTGCGAACGCACAGCTGAGTAGGAACTCAGTGTTCTCTCGTAGCTTAAGGGGAGTTTGTGGTCCAAGGCTTGATGGTTTCCAGATGTCTGCAGAAAGCACGCCTTCTCTCTCTCTTTCTCTCTCGCTCTTTCCATGTAGCCAAAGCTGTTCCCGACACCTTCTCTTTCCGTTTAATGACCCGATGTCGATCTCTCACTGTTTCACTAAATCTCTTTTCTTCACCCTGGTCAAGGGTGAAGACAATTACACAGCACTGTGAAAAGCAATAGTAGGCTGGGTTTGTTGTTTTAAGCAACCCAGACTACATACACTGTTGATATAGTTTAAAGCATATTAAAATCAAAAGTTATGGTATTTACTTTCTTAGTACTTAGTTTTCTGGTCTTTGATTCATGCATTATTTCCCCCAAAATTACTTAAGAACAAATGTAGTCCCACCCTGTAGGTGTTTCTCATGAAATATGTCAATCATGTCAAAATGTTGACAGCAACATACAAACTGTGTTTTGTTGGTTATTGTGTTTTGATTGTGTGTTGGTGTGTTTGTATACAAACTGTCAAACAGGCTCAGAGAGGAAAAATGACTCTGTCTGGGAAATATGATTGACAGATATTTTATTTTGTCCTGAGAGCTCTTGTTATACAGCATAATTCAAATGCTTTATTGAAGTTAAAACATTGGATTTCACCTACACATTGTACATTTAATCCATACATTTTTTTCTCTGTCTAAATGTGTTTGCTACATATAATGACATTTCATAATCGTTCAGGGGACTGGAAATGATGAATGTTTGTGTTTGTGGGCATTATAGAGCTTGTCTGCTTGGCTTATGAATATTAATTTGTTGACATTGCTAACAGACAGATGAATGCAGTGGGCGTTAACCAGAGATAGATCTTTAATGCAGCCGGCTACAAATTGCCCATCACACAGGGGTTGTCTGGCCATTTCTTAAAGTGTTATATTAGTTGTTATGCCACGCATATATAATTCTTTTGCTACAGATATCTGATCAGTGATCAGGCCCTGCTTAAAACCCCATCTTACCCTCTTTATAGCCTTATTCCCTTTATTTGTTTTTCCTTCTTTCTGTAAGTCCCTCCCATATATTTTTCCCTTTTGTTTTTCCATCCTGTCCTTTTTCATGCCACGTGTCTCATTCCCCAGTCAGACACATGGTTTTAATAATTGGAAGACAAGGGAAGAGGAGAAACACAGGAACTCCCTCTTGCCAGTAAGTTTTACAACAGCCCTGTGACTCCAGCCTTTGGAATCCATGGACTTACACAACTATCCCGGCCACCCTTGGCCACCGCTGTTGTGTAAGTTTGGGGAAGGGGCGGAGCATTTGGTGAGGGGATGCGTGCATCAGGTCATATTTTGATTCTGGTAGACCATATGACAGATGATGCCAATAACCTGTGTTAAATGTAACAGGAGAAGATTTTTTCTGCTCTGAGGAATGAAGAAGGTGTGGTCTTGAGAATGGGGGCGGAGCTACCGAGTGTGTTTATAAAAGTATTTGGACACAACTTGCTCTGTTACTTTGAATGACATTTTATTATCCAGGGAATGTATTATGTCACCAGATGGTTTTGTCTCAATTACTTTTAACTGCCTCTGGACCTTTTTGGGGGTCTCTGTGCTGCCCCTGTGGACGTTTGTGTTGAGAAGTGATGTCATTGGAGCAGTGATAATCTTGGATGGCTGTTATTTCTGTCAGAGTAACGTATGTATTGAGTTACAGTAACGCATGTTGCTTATGTTTTTCTCTAAAAGATGTTACCGGTAAAATTAAGTTTGAATTTGTTTGTATTTCAGGATCTTAGAAAGATTCCTCTGAGCAGTAAGGTTTATTTACAGTGTGGATACATGTATCTATATTTTCTGTAAATGTTTGTTTATAAATGTAATAATTATGTTTGCAAAATGTCCAGACAGAGTCGCTTGGCTTTCAACTAAAGTTAAAACTTTAATATAGCTGCTGTGATTATCATTTGTATTGTTATAAAACGAAAAAATGTTTGCTGTAGTTTGGTGTATATGTCTCTCATGTATTAAGAGGAAAAGATCAATAAAGAAGGACATCAGATTTAATGAAAAGACATCTGTTATGGTAAGGAGGTCCTTATGAGAAAATTTTGAGATTAGAAGACAATTGTGATGTCACTGTGATGTCACTCACAGTGATGAAGCACATGGTCTATATTTACAAACAAAGAGCAGGAGGATAAACACTCATAGATGTTACTGCTAGCACAAAACAGGGACAATAAAATTGTTAGCGAACCAGTTGGGTTCATTTGATATGTCTAACATTAGTGTTGTTTCTGCTCCCAGCCCAAGTTCCAGCCCAGTTTGCTATAAAAAAAAACATGCAACATTTTTCATCACAATAAACCTCATAAGGCATGTTATTGGTTAGTTTTATGAGTCACTATGTTGTTGTTTTTTTTTCCTTAAGACGGTCAACCAGCGCTCTAAAACTGAGGTACAAACAGTTGCATGGAATTTAGGAATATGTCCAGCAAAGTGTGTTTTCAGTTACTTATTATTTATTTCCTGTTAGATCCAAACACCTGGTTGTCACTTAATGGTTTCCTGTTTATGTGGACAGTGTGTAGCAAAATGATCCATTTGTTCCTTCTTTCTTTCTTTTTATTAATTTATTTATTGCTAGCTTGCATGCAATAGCTGCTCGGTACGCAGCATCTGTGATAATGTATCATGTGCAAGTATCTGTGATATCAGTTATTTGGTAAAAAATTCTTGTGGTTTGGCCGTTGCATGTGATTTATGTGTCAGGGGCACATCTGGGTCAACTGAGGGCAACTGTGATAAATCACATTTAACTTGTCTGTTTATTTGCTGTTTGTTTCTGTATTATAGATGGATAGCAAATTTAAAATCTCAATTTCAGCTTCGATTAGGACAACAAATGTGTGATGCACTGATGGCATCTTACATTTTACACTAAATTATGTTTTATGGTCCCATTTTTTCCACAGTGATCTCCTCAGAGACTGAATGAATTTCAACAAATTATTCCCAACAGAAAGCTGTGAATGAATGTGTCTTTAAATGAAGCTCTTTGCCCTGAACAGTAAGAGTTTATGTGCTGAGCTTCAAATATCAGCACATGGTCTCTTACTTGTAGGGAAAAGAGTCTCTATCATCAACATTCATTTTGTTGTGTGTTTGGTTCAATACTCAATTATTAGCATATTGAACGATTAATACCGTTATAAATACATACATGAATGTTTTTACTTGGGCAAAAGCAAGATTTAAATAGAGATCCACAGGCCTTAAATGAAAGAACAATTTAAATATGAGCAAGATATTTGCATCTATCCACAGCATGAACAAAATATAGAATAAAACACTGGAATGATTTACAATGATAAAACCAAATCTGTCAATCTTCAAAAGATGCAGGCTTATTTAATGGCATTTAGTATTATAATAAAGATTTTAAAGACGTGATTAAATGCTGACTTTTTCTTCACCATTTTATGTTGCGTTCAACAAAAGTATTCAGGGCGTACGGTGCATTTTGCAATTACAGTATTTATCCTCTAGAGGGAGACATATGACTGCTAAACTTAGAGACTTGACATTTTCTTCGTGACATTTAAGCAATATTCTATTGCACAATACTGAAAGCTAATATATACAATACATTTCCAATACGTTTGTTTTCCTAATTGCATCTGAATGTATCACACTTGCCCTGCTGTCACAGAACTGCATTGAAAATGTGTCATAAATTACATAACATTCTGAGGCTCACTGAAGAGAACAGATTCATTAAAATGTCTTCTGTCTGTTCCACAGGAAATGATCTGGAAAAAGGCAATTACTGGCACCCAAAATGAATCACTTGGCCATGCAGGAATGGTATCATCTGGAAAAACAAAGCTATATTATACCATATAATATATATACAATATAGGTATTATACCTATAGACCTAAAGGAGGTAAATATGAACATATTGTTTAATGTATAAGTAATTTCTGTTTGATTTGTTATTCATAAGAATAAAGTTAATCCGTCATCTGCTTTCAAAATGATCTAATATTTTTTCTTTCTAGTAATTTAGAGAATCAAATCTACAGTCATGGCAAATTTTGCTTTTAAATATTTATAGCAAGTCAGGAGAGAAACAGTTTTAGCTACAGAAACCGGTGGTTTTCTCACAAGCGTTAGAAGTGAGAAATTGACCTACTTTCTAAAATCAAATTCTGTAACTGCTTTTAGTAAATCCTTATGTGGTCACACACATTAAATATCATTTACTCTGTTAGTCACAATCTTCAAATCTTCTTGTTGTCAGTAAAACACCTGCCCCTTGGCGACCATGGCTGTAGACTGTTACCACGTGCTGTCTCTACAGTAACAATCTAAAGCCACGGTCACCATGGAGACAGTAGAGGTAAGGATGAGGGGGTTTGGCATGGTAACAAGGAATAGTGCAATCCTATTGGCTCGTTGGATGAAACACCAAGCCTCCCTGGCATAGGGCTCCCCCAATACAGGCTCAGTTACACGCATCACAGAAGAGTATTTTTGGTTTGTGTGTGTGTGTGTGTGTGTGTGTGTCCTTTCCCAACTGCTGATCTCAAAAGATACTGTCTGAAGGTAATATGAACTGTTATGAATGTGATATTTGTGATGCTGAGACACAGTATTACTGTCAGTGGCTGGAACCAGACTTCAGTAGCCATGACTGTAGACTGTTACTGTACTGTTGGACTCCATAAGCAGTAAGCAGTCTAGAGCCAAGGTCATGAAGTACCGGCATAGTCTGCAAAGACTCTTGTTATGGGCAATGCTGGGTAAACGCTGGAGGTATTCGGCACAACAGCTACTGCAATTAAAGAGAAGCATTTTAAAGCATTACAAAAGCACACAACCTCACTCATCTACACATCACAAATATTAAGTCTTCTTACACAGAGCATAGACAAAAATGTGTATAGAGGGGGGAAAATAATGTCACACATTGTTAGAATTAATTCCAGTGCAGTTGTACATTATCGCATTAGAAGGGCCGACCAGAGTTTTCTGGGAACATTCTGGGAACATTCTGGGAACATTCTGGAAACATTCTGGGAACATTCTGGGAACATTCTGGGAACATTCTGGGAACATTGCTCCCCTTGAGCACAGCTGCTGGCTCGTATCTTTTCAATTTAGCGCCGTTTCTTTATCTTTTGCATATCCTTCTTTCTTTCTTTCTTTCTTTCTTTTAGTTATTGCTTTATCGTTCATTTATGTCTTACTGGAAGGAGCCTGACAGCTAAATATCGCTCGACGCCGGTCTGAAGGCGGATGTACCGCGACGGCGCTGTCCGCGGTGCTGAAACACACCGTCCGGTTTAACTCCATCTTCTGCTGAGCGATAACCACACGAATACAGCATCACGACACGGGCTGTTCTGTGCATTAAATCTTAAACTTCTGTGATGAATTAAGTTGATACTAAGCCTAGATTCATTTAAGCCACAGCCTCCTAGAGTCATGGGTGAAGAATCGCACCTCTCTGGTTCTCTGGTGTGGCTGTTTAATATTCATTTAATCCACTAGAAAGGATAGAATCAGTGTTCATTTCTATACTGGTTTAAACACCAAGACGTAAATAAATAAAGGTTTTTCCATATGAATGAGAAACAGACGCCCACCCTGTCTGCAAACACCCCCGCATCTGTACTGCAGTCTTTTGAGCGCGTGTCTCTTTAAAGGGTTACAGTAGGTAACTACGAATCATCCGCAAAGTGCGCAAGAGTGACGCAGGCCTGACTTCAGCGTCAGAAACACGTCATAGCATCTGTGTAGGAAAAAGGTAAACGGAAACGTTGGGTAGGAAGGGAAGCTGCATTAAAGAGACGGGAAAAGGAGGGAGGTGATAAACACGACTCTGTTGAATATAGCAACTATAATCAAAGAGGGTTAGTTGAAGTACGAGGGCATAAACCGGAAGGGGGGCGACAGGGGGGCTAAATAAAAGTGTACAGAGGGACCACGACGGTTTTCACCGAAAATCTAACGATGCCACAAACGAGAGACTTATTTGCGAAACAGATGTGAGCAAAATTAATGGATTGACTTATTGCACAAAGTTAGATATAAATAGATTGATTAGGGTATTTTAAATACTTTGTCAATCCTTAAATTGTCCATCCATAACGATGCCACCGAATAGCAATTAATACAAATAATGCAAACCCATTATTACCCCAACAAACCCATTACTAGCTTAAAGATGATGTTTTATAATGCATTTATTTAACCTGTGGCATTTAAAAACGGCTGTTTTGTTCCTCGGGCTGGTCGCTTTAATTCAAGGGGCTTCATGCTGCCCACGTGTGAAAAAGTGAGTCACACTGCAGTAAGTTTTAAGTCTGCAACGCGCCGTACCGCGTTTAATAAACACGCATAAACATCGACACGTATGAGGAAAACTTTATGATGCTGGAAATGTGAAGGTAAATCATTAAACCCTATTTAAACAAATACTGTCAAATCCCTCTTACCTTGAAATGTGGGACTCCTCGCGAATACATGGAATAGGATTTATGACAGCTGTCCGGAAAGATTGCTGGTGGTCCAGTTGGATAGCTCGGCTGCCACCGGGTTACACCAAACTGCGTAAGGAGAAGTTTCACCGGCCGGTTCTTTCGCGCCTGAACGTCTCCATATGGGCCACTGTCTACACTCGTCCTGTCTTCTTTTCCTGGTAGAAACAAGCAGCTCTCGACCGTTTTCCCATCTAGCGTGCGCTTTTTATAGAGATCTGATAGTACTAGTAAGATGGAGAGGGAGGGGGACTCATTCACTAAAAAGCATCACCTACTAAACTACGTGCGCGCACTACGTCATTGACGGAGCTGCTATTTATAAAGACCAAGTGGAGAGTCTGAATTTTCGCAAAGATCCCGGAGCACAGTTAAACCAGCACAGGGGGATTATTTTTACATACCCCCGTATCCCTGTTCCCTTTCTGAGCCTGCCATTAAGAAGGCATGTTGCTAAATGCGTTCAGGGCTGACAAATGATATTTAAAAGACTGTTTAACGAAACCAAAGGTAGATTTGGGAAGATTTATGGAAATGTATACGGTTTATGTTATGCATTTTAGCACAGGATCGACTAAGAAAACATATTTGTTTAGTAATTCAGTAATTCTGATTTTATAAACCCTGAGATCTCGGTTTAATGTCTTTGGTACCCTTGCACAGATGTGTAACGTACTGTATCGTAGCCAAGTGTAACAACAGTGTCTGTGGAACCACCATGAGTCGTGATGTGCACAGTTCACCCTTTGAGTGCCACAGTCCAGCGTTTCGGTACGAGAACTGTTTTCCCAGAACGACAAGTGACTGTCTAAATCATCATATTTACATCTGTAACATTACAAGTGACAGATTTCGATCACGACGTCCCGTTATGTCGATAATCTCTCGGCGCATGAATCTCGACGTCGCTGAATCATCCACAAGTTGGTGCGTTTTCGCATTAGTTATTCAGATAGACGTCAGTGGAAGCGGCAGGGTATTGATTCAACACTTCAAATCGATACAAGTGTAAATCTCGAAGTGCATCGAGATTACGAAAATGCTTACAACCGGTAGTCTACGTCCTCATGACCAATTTTGGTGATTTGGGGAACCCTGAGACGTAACGCACGTGTCAGACGGGTATCTGGTACTATCCTCTCCTGAACGTGGGCTGATCAAGCGGAATACACCGCGTGCCCCCGCAAAGGGTTCGTCCCCAAGGAAATTTGCAAGTTTTCCAACTTTTTGCACTGGAATATTTTCTAATTTAAGGCATTCAATACACATATTCCAAAAACGTGCACATGTTGTTTTCCATATATTTGCATATTTTGTATGCAAATAGCAACCTGTTTTATAAAAGTAGCCCTATGTATTTGTACAGTATAAATGACAGTACATTAATCCTACTAGATGTATTAAGAGTAATATACACAATGTACATAGAAAATATACACTGGTATTTGATATTTGTTGTACTGGTATTGTTTAACTAGTTTTAGATACCTCACTAAACTTTAACAGGGTCTTTGGGTAAACACACGTTATGCTCTCTTTGAACGCAGAAAATAACACACATCACAGATGGCAGGAAGCTCAATGGAGCATTTTTGGGAACAATCATTTTTATTTCAGACCAGAGGACAGAAAATAACCGAATGAGGATGCGTTTACTTCCGTTTCTATTTTCAGAGGCTAATATCTTCTCATGAAGGGCTTTTACAGCTGTGAGATGTTTGTGTTGATTTTGCAAATATTCAGAGCTTGTGTCCATCTTTATAACATATACTTCAGCAATTATCATAGATCAATAATGTTGAATTCAAAGACATGCTTGTGGGATGCTGGTTACATGTGTGAGCATATTTTGCAACGTGCTGTGTGTGAAACTTTAATAGAAACATGAATATATGCTGAATTTTGTCATCTACCCTGTATCTCTCCCCCCTCTCTCTCTCTTACGTTGTCACTTCCGCCCACCCTTCTCATCCTGCTCTTTTCCTCCCTCTCCCAATGCAATCGCCCCCACAGAAACTGTCGCCTCCCTCTCTCTCTTTCCTCTCCTCGATGTCACTGTATTGTTTCTCTCACTTGTGCAGATGCTTATCAATCCGCAACCAGCCCTGATAGCGATGCCGGAGTTTTGAAAGACTGATCGCAGTCAACTCGCTGTCTGCAGCCCGTGCCAGCAGCTAACATGCCCTCTGCTTTGTATTCACCACACAGAATGCATTCAGATCAATACGAAAACCCACAGCCCTCCCTTATTTTCTGCTTCCCTTCTGTTCACCTCCACCCACCCACCACGTCTCTCTCTTTCTCTGTCTCTCTCTGACTCATGCAGAAATCCCTGCTTGCCTGAGCCCGGCTTGTGTTTTCTCTCCCTGTTTGCAAGTCTGACTTGCATATAATGAGGTTTGCAAGAGAGAAAACATGGACGAGCAGGTGGGTCCTGACTGGTGAAACCCCCTCCACCCCCGCGCGTTCCTTTACGCACGCACGACCCTCCCTCAGCCCCCCTTGCGCACGCACACGCATTGGTATTCCGCCTACCACACCCGCTCACATCACCCGACACACGCACACAGTACAAGTAAAAAGTTCATTCATTATAGATCAAAAGAGGGACAGCCTGTCAGATACACAGTTAAAGCGACTGCATTGTGAGATTGTGGGTGGAAATCTTGCGTGCGCGGTCCACCAACGTTGCAGTCATGGAGTGACCGAAGTACAATATACAAAATGTACTGTACAATACTCTCAGAACAAAACAGTACAAATACGCAGTTATTAGCTTGAGTAGTTATTTCTTCCCGGTCCAGAATTTTGTTTTAAGGTGTCATTCATATTAAATATCATTTTGACGTGATGAATCAAATATTTGTTTTAGATGTTACCGCAGTACAGTTGGTAATATATTTAACATGTATTTGCTTATTAAATGTATTATCTCAGAACTAAACTCATTTATGATGTATATAATCTGAGCACCTTGTAAATTAAACGTTTCTTTTGCCTCATGGGAAGTCCAGTATCTCTCTCTCTCTCTCTCTCTCTCTCTCTCTCTCTCTCTCTCTCAGTCCAGGAGATTTCATTAAACATTAAAAAGCTTTCAGAGGTTTGAGGTTGAGATGCATGTCACTGATTCTATACCTTCTCTACCTCTCTGTTCCTTTGTCTCATTCTCCCTCATTCTTCTGTCTGGATCTCACTGCATTATCTCTGCATTGCTGGTTGTTCTTGCACCTTCTCTTCATTTAATTCTCTTATATTAATCACTGTCTCTTTTTCCCATGTGTCATCCATATCACTCCATTCCTCCACTATTGTCCTCCTCTCATTACTTTTAGAAGTTGGCTGCGGTGGTTCACCCACCTCCCCTTGACATCCCAAGGGAGAGCGGGGGAGAGAAAGAGAAATGGATAAATGAGGGGGCATGGAAAAACCCCCTGGTGTTTTGAATTCACCTGCAGAAAACTCCCTGCTTTTCCCGCCTCCGCTTTGCTCATCTGTATTCCAAGTTGTTTCTTTGCTCTCCCTGCCTCTTCCCACCTGTATCCCGCGCACCCCCTCCTCTGTTGTCCCTTAGTTTTATTTCACCTGCAACACAGTGCAGCCCTCAAACATCAGTGACAATCCAATCTTCATACGACAGGAACTCATTTTTCAATGACTTGTTAAATGACTGCAGATTAGTTATTTACAGTTCATATGTACATTGGTGCATAAATTGGTATCAAAAACAGACCCATAATTAAACATTTTTGTGGATATACTAGTTTCTGGATAAGGAACTGTGACACAAATATGATTTTTGGTCATGTAAATGCCATTGCCATTCTTTTTGAGTACCATGTAAATACAATGGTGAACCAATATGACACTTATTCAGTACTGTTATACTATATCACTGTATTATGGTAAAAGTCTTATATGAAATTGACAGAAAATGATTAATTTCATATGCACTCCAGGATGCAAAATATGCTGCATGCAACACCCCGTTTGTCATACATCCTGTAGTGTTGAAAGAAAGAGAATTAGGCTCCTGTCTCTTTAAATGCCTGGCTGATGCCATGTTGCTAGGGAGATGAAGATGTTTACTCCAACATCAGTGGCGAGTCTCCTGCGTCCTTCCACATTTTCTCTCCTTTGCCTCATTTTCAACCTCATGATGCTGTTTTTCCTCCCGTTTGCCTCAAGCTGTCAGAAAAGGCTGATTTAATGAAAATGAAATACACTTGGTTGTTCTCAGTGATTTTGGCTTGTGCTGTCACAGACTTTATTCTCAGAAACGAGTGGGATGAATCATGTAATGACAAACTGACCTCATGAACCACTTTTTAATGAAGATGTTCTGCCAGTTATAAGTACAAGAATTCACTTGTTTATTTCCTGTTAACAGTGAAAATTCACTGCCGGCCTCCCCTCGCACAACAGATTTAACGCCACAGGATATTAAGTAAGTCTGAATTAAACGATAAAACTGTGACGTACGTCCTTGAGGATGCGCTGTAAAATACAGCAACACTGACACCGCTGGTCATATGTTAGTATTACACTTTGCCAGTAGTGCGACGTACAGTATGTTGCAACAAATAGCGCGTTTCAATGCAACAGTAAATTTGAGATGTACGTGAGCATTATTTTAATAATAATTTTTCTCTTTCCATATTTTCCACATATTTTCCCATTTGCACGGACACACACACACACACACACACACACACACATACACACACACACACCCATAACCACAATGCACATGACTCACAAGAGTGACTCATAGTCTCTGTTTCCCACTGAACCTTATCATCCCTTGACAGAGAGAGAGGGAAGAGGGAGAGAGGGAGGGAGAGAGAGAGGGAGAGAGAGAGAGAGGGAGAGAGAGAGGGC
>JBAJNP010008980.1:0-19069 GCA_036877545.1 Yasuhikotakia modesta
ATGTTTTTAAGTTCCGCCCGAACTGTGTCCAGCTCAAAGGTGTCGTCGCCTGCAGACAGAGGAAGACAGAAATCGGAGATGTTAGCCATATAGCCGGTAGCGTTTTGATTAGGGGTAGAAAGCCGGTAGCGTGTGTTTGACTATCTAATAAATCTAATCAGATGATAGCAGAGATAAAAGAAAATAGTGTAGCAGAAATTAAATAAACTTAATTTAGTAGATTATAATAGAGTTGGCACAGTTTTTCAACGGAGCTCTAACTCAGACCACGCAGCAATAGCAAACAGGAGAAAATATGCTGTCATGTTATTATATTTTATGATTTATCTGGTATATTACTTATCTATTTATTGGTGTGCATTGTCGTTTTGTTGTTTGTGGTTATGTGCTTTATTGTGTCCTCTCAGCACATTCCAGTGGTTGGCAGCATCTTTGGAGACTCATTCCATGAACAGCAGCTTTCATCCAGGCAGAGCACTGCCCTCTCCAACCAAGTACATACAAATCATGTATAATGTATAGCCGAATTACTCAGATTGTGAAATTAAACTCCAGTATGTTTTTTAAATGTGTAATGTTTTTAAAAGTGTATCTCAGTAATAAGTTTGTTTTATAACAGGCAAACATTGTCTTATTAATTGAAATAACCAGTCACATATTCATATAAATATGCTAATATCCTGTTAATTGTGCAGTTGGAGCAATTTACTATGAATATGCTGGAAAATTTGGGTGGCTCCAATCACTGTTCAACACTAAACTACACGCAGGCAGCCATGATGGGTTTAAGTGGGAGCCACAGCAGCCAGCCAGATTCACAGCAGCTCAGCTACAGTAACCATGGCAACATTCCCAACATCATTCTTACAGGTATTGTGCATTTCAATTCAACAAAAACTTTTCCATTTAACAGAACTTTAGAATCAGCCACAATTGGCTTTACTATTAGGCTACATATCCATTCCTTTTTATGTGGGCAGTTTTTTGGTCAGAATAGTATGACAATGATAGGTTTTTCCACCTGTCTGTCAATTTATGTATTTGCATAATTTTGCACACTCTCAAGGTAATAGAGGTTGTGCTATATCGTAAAAAACAATACAGCACTAGCCTGCAGTACCGTATTGTTTACAACTGTTAGCACACAGTACAAATATTAAGACACAAAATGTGTTTCAATGCAACTTTCATGAAGTACAATCCTAAAAGCCTTTCTTACTCTAGAAAAAACTGACTGTGTACAGCAACAGAATGTTTCTAGGTGTAATAGGTGTCATCTAATATAACTTAAACAAAAACAGCAGTTTTCGTACACTGCCATTATTTTTGTAATAAAATAAAAAATAATGAAACTAAACTGAGAAATAAAACAGCTTATGTCGCAGCATAAAAATAACTTCATTTCCTAACTTCAATAACTTCATTTTTCCTCTTGCTTGAGGGTGTCAATGATGGCCTTCTGGACAGCAGTCAGGTCGGCAGTCTTACCCATGATTGCGGTTTTGAGTAATGAACCAGGCTGGGAGTTTTTAAAAGCCTCAGGAATCTTTTGCAGGTGTTTACAGTTAATTAGTTGATTCAGATGATTAGGTTAATAGCTGGTTTAGA
Organism: Yasuhikotakia modesta; assembly: GCA_036877545.1. Lineage (NCBI taxonomy): Eukaryota > Metazoa > Chordata > Actinopteri > Cypriniformes > Botiidae > Yasuhikotakia > Yasuhikotakia modesta. The sequence goes on from JBAJNP010008980.1 coordinate 1,609, forward strand.
GAACCTTTTCATGATATGCTATTTTTTTGAGATAGGAATTTGGGGTTTTCATGAGCTGTATGCCAACATCATCAATATTAAAACAATAAAAGGCTTGAACTACTTCAGTTGTGTGTAATGAATCTAAAATATATAAAAGTCTAATGTTTATCAGTACATTACAGAACATAATGAACTTTATCACAATATGCTAATTTTCTGAAAAGGACCTGTATGATTTGAGTCAAATCATTTCATATTTACCACTACTCCATCTTGCTTTCACACAATTTCAATTATCTCACAGTAGACACATTGCGTGAGTTCTAGTGTTTCCCAGTTGTTACTTGATAACATCACATCAACTGACTTGCTAACTTGTCTCACATTAGTGACAGGAGAATCTCCGCCGAGTCTCTCAAAGGAACTCACATGCTCATTGGTCAACGTTGGTGATGTCAGCTTTGATGCAGATACTCAGTTCCCACTGGATGAGTTGAAGATTGACCCCCTGACACTGGATGGACTGCATATGCTCAATGACCCAGACATGGTTCTCACTGACCCGGCCACCGAGGACACATTCCGCATGGATCGACTGTGAATTTGTGAATGCAATTTTAAGCAAGACGTTCAGCTGCATGGCCTCTCAGTTCACCATCTGGTCAGTGGCAGCCCCCACCACTCCCCCCCCAAATCAGGCTGCCGAACTGCTTGTGGCTAGCGTTGGGGGGGTGAGTAGAAGTGGAATTGCTGTATCCACACTGGATAGTTTCCAATGCGCAATACTGTGCACTATCCACTCTGTTCTTTCTGTAGTGATGTTTTGTTTTGCATTTCGTATTGGTTGTGTCTGTTTGTCTTTATTTTGCTTGTTTGTTTCTTTATCTTTTTGTTTCTAGAAGCACATTGCTTTATTTTAGTAATCGTAACATTTGAGTCTTGTTTTGTTTGTTTGTTAATAATGTTTGTTTTAGTGTAATAATTTTCATTCACAAATTTTTGAATTGCCAAATTTAATATCTTTTCTTTAATGTTTACATAATTGTTGCCTCACGTCCATTAATAATGATCTGTCCATGTAATTGTATTAATTTATAATACAAATGTATTTATCTATTTATTCAAATTATTTTATTTTACTATATATAATAATTATTCACATTATGTCATGTTAAGGAGCACTACTCCCCCAGATTGTGTACAAAGGGTTTATGGGAGGTTGCTCAACAATGGCAGAAGGCAAAAAAAACTGCTTTAAAAAATGGCTTCCATAGCATTTTATTTTGCTAGCATTTTATAACACTTTAAGATGTCACGATTGGGTTTTTGGTAGCATTTATGTGATTCATGACATTTCCTTGCAGAAGGACAGCAGCCTCTGGAGTTTCTGTGGATACATGACTTGGATGTCCTGCATTGTTCCTATATGTCATTTATTCCATTGGCTGTAATGTAAGCTTCACAGTAATTGTCAGTAAATGTGACCTAAGAGCTGCTGCAGAAACCTGCTAAACACTGTGAGAGGACCTGATTTTGCCTTATGAAAACAAAATGCTGTTTTTAACTGTCAATGTGTTTTTCTATCCGTTTTAAAAGTGTTTTTCTCTGCTGTTTGGTTCTTGTTTGACTGTAGTATTTTTGTTCCACTCTGGCGTTCTGTTGAGTTTTGAATCCTGTATAGTTTGTATTTGTACTGCCAAACATTAACTCAAGGGTTTGTTGTGAATATGATGATTGACATCATATGTTTATGGCTTGGGGAGAGTAATGCTCCTTATTCTCTGTGCTGTTTACAGGACTTTTGTCATTTCCTGTGTATGTTGGGCCCTGTTGCACCCTGATCAAGTGATGTTTCTGTTTGTCCTGTGTGCTAAAAGAGAAGTATTAAGGAATCGCTTATGTTCTCATTCAAGCAGTTATGATCTCTAAATACAGTCTGGGGCAAAAGTCTGAGATCACTTTGGAAATGACACTGTCTATATTAACTCCTTTGTGCAAAAGGTGAGATGTTGCTTTTTTGAAGCACACAAGATGGTCTTTGGAATATTCCTAAATAATGCTGAGATAAATTCATCAGGGCACAAATGTGAGAAAATTCATGGCAGCTCAAGTATATACTGTATTACATACAAAAGACAAACCAAATGTTTATAAATGATATACTGATTACAAATTCAGAATAAAAATGTATACAGAAAGAATGCAAAGTTGATGTGGTCTCAGATTTTAAACCTGATTGTAATTCGTTTTAAAAATATATTTAAAATGTATACTATCAAAGATAAATAGCTAGTTTATTATTGAAGGTATTTATGATCAGGTTTTAATCATTTTGATTTATTGCAGTCAATATATTTGGGGTAATAAAAAGTCTGGATTTTTCATGGGAATATCTGCAGAGAAAAGAATTTTTTTTACAAATTTCCCCAAATCCAATTTGTGATTCCTATGCAAATGTAAGGCATCAATCAACTAACAGTCTGAAAAATTTCTAGTTAAATACAATTATGTACCTAGAGCCAAGATATTAAAAACAAGTCAAATGTGAAAACAAACTGAAATACTATGTTTTATTCTTTACACTCTGCCATTCAAAATATTTCTTTAGTTCTTTCACATTTAGCAGGACTGTTTTTCAAACATTTATTCTTAATATAGTGTATATATCACAGGATTATAATGACTGCATGTCGAAACAAGAAAATATCTTTGGAACAAGGTCTTTGTTAGCTTTTTGGTATGAGGTCTTTATTAGCCTGGCGTATTCTGGTGAAAGAATCACATAAAACACTATAAACCCCGATACACAGCACATGTATTAACTAATCCTAGTTGTGTCATTTTACTGGGTTATCACTGATAACTGCGTCTCTGATCATGTTTAGAAACAGGATGTATTTATGGGGATCCTTGTTCTGATGAGTGCATTACACCAAATGACCTGCTTGCTTGACCAAAGCACTACTGTTTAATTTCCTGACCTGATTTGTCACTGTTTTATTTGGCATGGTAGCATTTTTCTGTTCATCACAACTGTAGAATGTTTGATATCTTCTGTTGGGTCATTTCCCTGCCCATTCTATTTGCTTGACCCCTTGCATCTTGGGTTTCCATTTAAAAATGGATTAATCAGAAATTTCTGAGATATGGCAGCTTTCATTCTGACGTATGTGCATTTCTTTACAAATGTTTTGGTTGGTGCTCATCTGGGCCTCTGGCTTTGCTCATGAAACTTGGACTGTTTTACCTTTTGAGAATGCTGACTGTTCAACACTATACATGCATTTTCCCCCCAGTGTGTCGTGAAGGTTTCCTTTGTGAACTTCTCTGCGTTGCACTGTCAATTCTAAGGGAAAACAATTTTAGAAGTGCATATGTGACTTCCCAATGCCAACTGAAAAAGGGCTCACGTTTGTTGCTTTAACATGTTAAACATTAGAAGATGTGGACAGACTGCATGTGAGTATGGGTCAGATAATTTGTTATCGATGCTTAGCATCTTACTAACACATGCAGCATGCACTCAAACTGCCTGTTTGGGGTGTTTTACTGGACCGATTTTAGCTAACAGTGCAGCACTAATGTGTATGTTGAAATTGTTCATTCATGTCCTGATTATTTGTGTGAAAGCAAACCCCCTTTAGCGTAATGTCCCCTTTAAGCCTTAAGAGTACTGCTAAGCAGTCATATACCATGGTTACCATGTCATCAACCCATATCAATAGGACTAATAAGGACGTAGTTGTCTGAATGAGATGTATTTCTTAATAATAAACATTATGATAGTGACTCATAGGACGTAGCTGACAAATATAACAACCTTTCCCTATAACATATTGTGTAAACACAAACAGTGCCATTTACATAGATTTCCTTATGTAAAGAGGAAAGAGGCTGTTTATTAATTTTGTCAACTATTATTTCACTTAAAGCTGGTTTAATAAGCATTAAAAGACAATGTAAACATAAGCTCATGAAAGCATTAGAGTAAAGTCACATAAAATCTTGTTGTGAGCAAAAGAAATGCTAACTTTTTTAAATTAATGGTATATTAGGACATATAATTTGTTGTTGTCAACTTCGCTTTAGTTTATTTATATTCTGGCCTCTAGTGGCCGCCTTTTGGATTCTTTGTTAGTAATAATGGTATTATCTGTGCCACCTGTCAACCTCATTACTGTGTCTATTTAAACAGTATTGTACGTCAGTCTACTACATAAGTCCATGTTATTGTCTGTTCTGAGAGAGCGCTTAATTGTTTATTTCTAGTGTTTTCTGGGTAAAACTCCCTGTGGTTTTGTTTCCTGTTTTGCGGTTTTGTTTGCTACTTTGTTTTTTGGATTATTTTTGGACTCAATAAACTCCTGCGCACGGCAGTTAAGTGTTTCATCTCTGGGTTTTCTCACCATCTCTGTGGCCTAACGTTAAAGCATACACTCTCCACGCAGAAGACTCGGGTTCTAGTCCCGCCTCGTGATAGTTGTTGTCTAGAGCTTTCATTGGGTTGGTTTTATAAAGATGCCCTGTTTTGTAGTCTCTGTGCTGGTGTGGTCATCTCTTTCAGTGTCTCCTAGTTGTGGTAATGTGATGTAGAAGGAGCTGATTTCGTCTTTGTCTTTTTGTTTCACAGAAAAATATGCTAAATATGGATGTGCATGGTGTCAGCTGCATATATCAGAGCCTTCTTGTTATATAATTTATATTTTGTAATCTGTATTTCTGTACGTGTTTTTAAAATACATATATATATATATATATATATTTCAATTATGTTATGTGTTTGTGACTTCAGTGTTGATGTGATGTCATTATCTGTCTGCTTGAGGACAGAAAAGGAATATTTAATATCACATCAGCAGGAGTGCTGTTCCAAGCACAGCTGTGATACGGCTATATGTATTAAGGCCACAGAGTATTCACAGTCATGCTGATCTTCAGAACAACAGCACAACTACCGGTGCAATTACCTTTTTTTTTTTAAAACCTCTGTTAAACATTGAAAACTAAAAAGCCTACTGTGGTTTACAACAGCCTTTTGTTGATCCCCAACAAATACAGGGTTTACAATTGACACAACAAAAAGATTTCAACTTGTTTTCCCCTGAACCCAGGTTTTACAATGGACAAACAAATGGCCACAGCATGACATCAAAATTTAACTACATTTTATAATTTAAAATTTAACTGCTGTTTACAAAAATATTTAATCAATAATAACTCAACCATATTAAAACTGTAGCAAATGTAGCAACCAATACCATTTAAGGCCAGAGTTCAATCAGCATTTATAAATGTATTTCTATATAAGGGCAACATTTAAAATAGTCTTCATTAATACCATCCACTGTTTTTGGAAATACTCCATATGTTGTTTATCACTGGTACTCATAAACTCCAATGTGTAAATAAATGCCTTCTGAAGTAAAACTATATGTTTGTGAAAGAAAATGGTTACTATTTTAAGTGTATTTAATAACTGAAATCTTTTAGTGTAAACAAATTTTATTGGTTCTTATGTTTCTTTGTAACTAGTGTTGTGAAAAACGCAGATCACACACCTAAGACAACTTGAACACTTTATTTCAGAATTAGATTTTACTGTAAACTTTACCTTTAAAATGAAGTGTATTGTATTATTAAAAACAACATTAATTCTTCTAATTCCTTCTAATTCTTTACAATTAAATTAAATTAAAATTCTACGTAATGTTTATACCCTCATATGGTTTAAACCATATTCAAAAATGACACTGCAATTGCAAATATGTATTTTTTAGTTCTGATTGGTGCACAAACCCAGAGCATCAACATCAACACTCATGCACATGTAGAAAATTCAAATGTAGTTTGTGCAGTCCCCTCACCTCACCATCATCTGTACAGAGAGTTTCATATCCTGTCACGCTGTCTGGGCACGGGCTGCACCAGAATCCAGCAGGTGTAACATTCAACAGGGACAAGGAACAAAAGTAGCTGCGGTTCTGCTGGCTGCATGCCTGCAGGTGAATACAGCAAATACATTTCCCTTTATGAATATGATATGAGGCCTTGTAAGTAAATAGCAATATCTTATAGCAATATCTATCTGTAATACAGAACTTGACAGGTAGCTATTGTAGAGATGAGAAAATCAGAGGTTATATGATCATATTTTCTTCATCTGGTAATAACAGTGGAAACTGGTCTTAGGTTTGAACTCGTAGAATGATGAAGAGACTTCGTGGCTTGTTGTGATGTTTCTTTAAAGCGCCATCTAGTGGCACTACATGCACTGCAGCGTCATTATAGTAAAAGGGTGCGTTTGTGTTTGGGGCTAAATTAAAATAAAAATGTAAAAATGTAAAAATATTGAAAACTATTATTTTTGAGTTAAAGTTTAAATAATATCTTAAGTTATATCCTATGGACATTTTATACATTTTTGTAATTGTTTAAATTGTAACTTTAGGTAATATTGCATTATACTGTACAAGCAGCATTGATTATTCTAAAGACAATTCTGAAATTTCCCCATTATGTTGACAACCTTGGCAATGCTTAGAAAATTACTTGAAATTAATTAAAGTAAAACACACTCTCTCACACACAGCAGTGACTTTTTATTACTGGTGAGATATTACCACACCATGGTTTTTGATTGATTCATACACAAGATACACATCCAATGTAATCTAATGTAAAAACCGCCTCCATATGTAATCTCAGTCATTACCATAACAAGAGAAACAGAATGCTATGCTACAGCCCACCCACCAATCCCTATATACTATACCGACTTTGTATATTTTATATAAACTATTAGAAGTTAGAATTTAGAAAGATTTAGAAAAAAAGAAGATATAAAAAAGATTTTGTTGCAACAACAATGAAATTCAATAGAATGAAGTATGTTATATCATCATAGGGTGGGCAAATTAACCATAGTGGGAGTGCCTATATATTTATATACTGCAATTTATCTATAGTGTATATATAAATATAGTAATTTATATTGATTTTAATTTATATGATAATTTTTATATAGTATGCCTAAAGTTAATATTAATTAGCCAATCCTAAATGGTTTAGGTATAAAACATGCTCTGTTCCATCTGTTTAATTCATCACTAATTTTTTGCTATGAATCTTTAGCATGCTTGCCTGAGCAGATGTTTCACCATATTTCCTGTCTGTATGTTCAGGTGCAGTGCCCTCAATGACCATCATTCCCCATCATGAGAGCCACAGTAACAGAAGAATCCAGCATGTTTCACATCAGCATCAGTGTTTTATTGCTGATATACTTTTTTTTGTGTTATTTATCATAAAACATGTAGGTTGTATTATTGCGTTAACTTGAGTGATCAGGAGAGATTAAATCAGATTTACAAGCAGCTATTAAAACAGGTTGCATGATCATTTTTGCCCAATAATTTGGGAGGGAAGCTTTTTAAAACCTTACCTAGGTCTAAACACATCTCATGAGTCATGATGTGTTCAGAACCACAAAAGAAAACAAGCCAGTCATTGTTTTCTCTTATATTTGTGCTTCTTTATTTTTTCTGGTCCCTCACATAATATTTATTGAATAAACATTGTATCTGCAGTGAAGTTGTAAACGCAGAGTGTTTGACAAGAACATTTTCATAAAGGTTCACGCTCTGTGTTAAATGTGCTCAAGATTCTAAAAGTGCTTTAATATCATGTATTGCTAAAGCAAATGGCATTAAATTACTGACACTGACAGAAAAACAGGTCTGTACAGGGGATTTTGTGATCTAGGTGTATGATGATACACCTAGATTTCACATACAGGATACATGTTTTTTAGTTAGATGATAAAATGCATATATTAAGGTTTTCGAGTGCATCAACACTTGAAAAATAAAACAGTAAAACAAAACAGCTATCCACAGTTCCCAAACCCCACCCTGTCACAAAAAATAGCCTTTATAAATAATCACATTAAGGACTTAGTCACTGTGCTTTAATAAGGTATAGCTCTGTTCTGGATGAAAAAATCTCAAACACATTTAATATGAAGGTAGTTGTATATCATCAGACATGCATTATGCACTTTACTCTGGTATACCAGGTTACATCACTGGCAAGCCGGTTAACTAAGAATGTGCTTTGTCCCAAATGATTTTGTAACTCATAACAGGTTTTTGTGCTGCTATAATATGTAATTTGGAAGAGCGGATAGTGTCTTTTTAGCTGTGCTCAGACTTTTTCCTTCTTTGGATGAGAATTCCATGTAATGCAGAACCAGTTCAAGACATTTATGTCTGTGTTTCGTTCCTTACCATTTAGGACACAGCCTCACACAAGAATAACCACATTTATGATTTGGTCTGTCTTAAATTCATGAAAATATGAATAAAATGCAGTAATGTGAAATCTTGGGACATTCTCCCTGCTTAATGTGTCAGCTCTTATAGTCTTGCACATAGAGTCACTACAGGAGCCAAAACATATGAAGAGTAAAGGAGATAGTTGATGGTTGAGATGCACACTAAGGTTACCTGATTGAGACTGAGGAATGGAAAGTTAAGATTAGGGACTTATGTACATTTTCGAGGAGTCAGTTACATGTTGATTGGTGTGATCAATCCTTCTACATCACACTACACTTGGCCTTCAGCTTGTCTGCACGTCTTTGCTTGCTGGAGCGCATGTTGAGGCTCATGTCACGCTTCTTATCCAGGTTCAGAAGCTCCTGAAAAAGCTCCTTCACGTTGGTGTTGGTCTTGGCTGATGTTTCCATGAACGCACATTTCCAGATGTTTGCCTGAGCTTCACCTTCCTTGGTCTCCACCTCTCGTTGGGTTTCATCACTCTTGTTACCTACAAGCATGATGGGGATGTTCTCCACATTGCCTTTGATGGCCAGCACCTGCTGGTAGATGGGTTTTAGCTCCTCCAGCGACTGCCTGCTGGTGATAGAGTAGACCAGGATGAAGGCGTGACCCTTGGAGATGGACAAACGCTGCATAGCAGGGAACTGGTGGCTGCCGGTGGTGTCAGTGATCTCCAGGGTGCACACGCTCTTGTCGCAGCTGATCACCTGACGATAGGTGTCCTCCACTGTCGGGATGTAGGTGTCCCTGAAAGTGCCCTTAACAAAGCGCAGAACCAGCGAGCTCTTGCCCACGCCCCCTGCTCCAAATACCACCACCCGGTAATCGTTACTCTGCTCTGGCATGCTGCTCACGGGTGTATTAGGGTATGTGGGATTAACACTCAATTATTCCCTGAGATCTGCAGAACAGCAAAAACAGAATTGATTTTGTTACACACACTTTAACTGGCCCAAAGGCATTGCGTCAAACATCATGCTACTATGATAAATAAATATTTAACTGTTTAAACCTGCAGTCTGTAATTTTTGCATCAATCTTTCGCCATTTCTTTAACATTTCTGTTATTGCAGCTTGACAAAAGTCTTGTTATGGTTCTAAAAATGGGCTTCATTCTTTTCACCAAAATATAATTTATTTTTCTTCTTCAGATTTAAGGATGAATACAGACCCAGACATGTTCTTGGTAAGATACACCACATTGCATCATTGGCAGCAACATTGTCTTATGTTATTCTTTGTGCATGTAGGCTGAATTTCTAAGAGAACAGACAGCATACATTTATGTGTGTGTTTGTATTCTGTGTGTATGAGTGTGTATATGACTGTGCGCCTGTGGGCTTTTGTGAACTGAGTAGGACAGTCTTTTTTGCCATCAGCATCAAGGTCATTTATTAATGATTCATTTATCTTGCTGTAAAGCAGCCGTTGGACTAGCACGATCACACTAAATATTCCTGGTACCTTACAGAACTCTTGCAGCATCCGGATATGGGGACCACTTCCTGACTCCTTCAACAGAGATTACAGACAGTTTTCAGATAATGTATCGGGTTACCCAGTGTGATTAACAGAGAACTTATGTTTAAGAGCTTGAAATGGTCTGTCTGTCACACATCTAAAAACTCTTACTTTTGAATTACTATTACTAAATAGACTTTTTACAGACTTTTCTTTTGATGTGACGAAAAAACCAAAAGCAAGTCTTGAATTTTATAGACTTTCTGTCTAAAACAAAATTATGTTCAGGAACAAGTATGTTTTTATAGTGCCAGACCATGCATTCATAAAACGGGTTGCGCCATATTCCACAATTTAACAAGCACTAGCACAAGACATTTTATCAAGAGATTTAGCACATCCCAACCACTGACATTAATGAATAGGGCATCACAGGAGGTGTAATGGACTGTCTGGCAACATTAGGATGGGGTTATGAATGATAAATGTCAGATCATGATAAATAGTCGAACAAGGTGCTACCCCTGGTTGTCATTTATGCAGAAGCAACACAATATGTGTTCATACTTGTGAATATGTTATTCATATTATTAACTAATTAAGTTTTTTTTCTGAATTAGTTCTGCCCAGGCTAACCAAAAAAGTTGCTTTTTCTGATATGTAACAACCCGTGTAATGCCAGTGGATACATTACGCTTTTGAACACCTAAGCACGTATCAAAGACTCCCTGTGTCTCCCTGGGATCTCTCTGTTGTACATCTTTTTTGGAACCCTGGGAGTTCTCTGGTTACTGTGGAAACAGACCTTGGGGGCATGTGTGTGGTGATGGAGAATGTAAGTGGAGGTGCTGATAAAAGAGAGAGAAACTGAGCTAAAAAAAAATGTTGATGGGTGAGACCCTTCTGTTTTGATTTGAGATTTTTGTTCTGTTGAGATTTTTCTATTGCTTGGTTACCCTAGTACCCGAACGACAAACAGTGCATTTAGTTTACGTCACTGCAAGCCTATTCATACACTATAATGTGAAATGCTATTTATAGTGATAAACCTTTAATACAGAATGTAATCTCTTCACGTAAAAAATCTGCAGATTAGTTCAAGCATTTCAGCCAATTTATAGCCTGCAAAACAGCATTCACCATTCATTGTATGTTGTTGAAATGTTTGCATTTATAGCCTAAGAAGTCTTGATGTGACCGCGCATCATGAATGCGCATGTATTTGAAAACCACACTAACTCGGACCTGAAGCCCTTCAATCCCTGATGGAATTTGCAGATCCTTTAAGCCGCCTCTTTTAATTAACGGGGTTCTGCTGTCGCAACGGCCCGTAATATCAGACGCAAAGCTGTAATTAGGCAACATCCACAACAGTTCTCCTGTTAGTTCCCTCTAGTCTGTTGAGTAATGAAACACAGCATAGGCTAAGCAACCTAAACATACAAGCAATCCGAAGCATTGCATGTAATTATACGTAATTATAAAATCCATTGCAGCCTAGTTGTTTAATGTCTTAAATGTCGCAATCGTATGACAATAAATGCATCATCTCCGCGTTATAGATGATGCGTTAATTCCCTTTCAAGTGATCGCACAAAACGGATTTTTTGTGGAGGGAAATTAGGGTTTCTGATGCAGATATCATCGTCAAAACAGCGTCGTTCACACATCAAGGCGATGAATAACAAAACGCTACGGATTCTCTAAGTCATTGTGTTGCTCTGCATGCCGCTGCCTTTCCACCATTCACTGTGCGCAGAAAAGATGCTATTGCGCTCGGCCACACAAATTTGCACAAGGACGCACGTCAAAGACATTCCCGAGCGACCGGTCGCATCAACATACACAAAACAGGGGCTGTTAGATAAAAACATACACAGCTATTAAAATACATTAATTCTGACCTGACGATTGTGTTGAACGTCCCAAATCTTGTTACTTATCAATTTTAGGAAGCATTAGGAGGTCAAATATTCGACGAACGTCTTATATTGTACGCCGTGCCAGTTCCGTTTCATTTTCTCGTGTTATTTGCATGGTGTATATCGAGCGATGTAGCAGAAAATGCTGTTATTGCTCTTCTGGCTGGCGGACGGGCACGCGCTCCAGCTCTCCTACCACGTCCTCTCTGACGCACACAAGCGCAGGAACTGCCGCTCACCCCCGCGTCCTGTGTCCCGTTACACGACATTGGCAAATATGAGAACAGAAAGCCCACCTGCTCAATCCTGTTAAAGCACTTTCCATCAACACCATGTTAATCATACAAATGTTCCGTCACAAAAGGTGGGAGTGGGGTGGGGAAATGCTATATCCATAAAACATAAAAATCAACACCGGTGTATAGTCTCATTTGAAGTCACTCGGATAATATGCAGAGGTTATAAAACGAAAACGGCAGTTGAACTAATGCCAAGTTCTGTAAAATACGACGTGAAATGAGAAGACTTAAACTGAGGTAGACAATAATAATAGATAATAATTATAACAATAGATATGTTATTCATACAAGGAAAAGGTGTTAGAATATGAACCATCTGCTAATGTAATAGGTAGTGAATTAGTACTTACTTTAAAATTGTATTTACACATTTTGCAGACGCTTTTATCCAAAGCAACTTACTGTGCAAGTTACACATTTTAAATCTTTGTTAATAGGTAATCACATTGTGCAAGAACTGTTTTGTGTGTGTGTGTATCTATCTATCTATCCACACACACACACACACACACACACACACACACACACACACACACACACACACACACACACACACACACACACACACACACAGACACACACACACAGGAAAACAGGAAACAGACTTCTGCCACTTGAACGAATATTTGTCTCCCTCCAATGGTTTTTACACGAATTACAATTAAGACTACAAAATGACTAAATCGTCCCCCTTGATGCAAAATGAATATTACTGTAACACCGAATATACAGCCAATGTAATCAAAGAACACAGAACTCATTATTTTTATATGCTGCTTTCTGTCTACATTCTGATAAACATCCTGGTGGTGTAACCATTTTTGTGGTGGCCCATGGTCCACCTTTGACGAGAAACATGCCTACAACTTTGGGAGGTGGATGGGAGTGTGTGTTTACCTCTTTGGTTCCCCTGCAAGTTTCCTCTTTGCACATTTTACAATTTCCACACACAGTTCTACCTCTAGTGAATTACTACTGAATCAGTGGTAATTGCGAACACCAAGTTTTTCTCTGTTCCTTTCGTGCAATTCTTAGAACAGAACAGCATTTCTCAAAACCACTCATTCAACCGCCACATCCTTTCAGTCCCCAAAACAAATTATTAACACAAATTCATCATTTCAGTTTGGAAGTCTAGGAAAATGTATGAACATGTCACACAGTGTGTCTATACAGATTTGTATACATTTTGAGTGGATATTTAGGAAATTATAACCAGTTATAACCATTATAATTCCAATTATAACCAGTCCATTGTGATTTGGCAGGTGTATATGGACACACAACAGGTGTATATGAAGCGCAACAGTGTCACACTTTCTAACAATTTCTAACAGTTTCTAACAGGAAAAAGAAGAGAAAGAATGTTATATAGAATAGTTGATGACACAGGGACATTTCTGCTGGCATTGACATGATAATTTATGAAAAAACATGCTTTTGCGCAATAGACAAAGCATTCTGGGCAAGTGTTGTGCTTTAGCTGGTCATCCATGATGTTGTGCGGTACATTCTGTTTCAAGAAATGCACTTACAGTTCTGCACACCACAATTTTGATCTGACAATTAGATGAAAGCAACAGAGAAAAATTGTAAGACTAGCTGAAAACCTATAGACATAAGAAATTAGTTATTCATTACACATTAAGATCAGTTTATATAAACTGAATAAGACATGCACATCAAAATTACATTATGAAAGGCAATTACTGTAAATTACTTTTTAAATAGAGGAAATGTGTAGTAAAACAACATAACCTGTCATTTTGTGTTTTGTAACACAACAGAAACCACTTTTCGTAACAATTGCACCAAATAAAAAAAATTGCAGTAGCCCTGCAATACAACACTGGTGTGCCCAATGGACAAGTGATGACAAGTGATAGTATACAAGACAAAGGCAAGAAAGGTGAAAAACTATGTGCTTGAGTGTGTGGGAGAGAGAAAGTGTTGCGTGACATCAGAGCGTGCAGCATCACTGAATGAAGAGCATGGTCCTCGTAGAGTGCGGACTCCACGCCCAGTATAAACACCACCAGCGCTGCAAGAGCATGAGGTAAGATCTTACATCTATTAGCCTATATGTAAAATCATGCACGACTGATTATCACACAATATACCTGCGACATACCTATACAATATACCTTCTGCGAAATCTACACTGTATTCACGAGACGTGGTCCTGATAAGAATTTTGATGTTATGTTGTTGTGTTGTGTTGTTTCGTGGTGCCTGTGCTAATGACAGTTTGTCTGCCATTATGTGTGCATGACTGAAGCGCCTCAGGCTCTGGTTATATTACAGGTTATACCACACATAAGGGAGGACAATATAGCACATAGAGTAAAACATTTAATTTGACAGACTCTGTTACGGTTTGAAAGTGGATGTTAAGTTGTTTTGGCCTGTGGTAAGGTCTGATGCTATGTTGGGCTGTGTTAGGATTTATTACACTGTGTTAGTGTAACAGTGTGGGCTGTGTTAGGATTTGCTAACTCTGCTGGTTTCTTGTAGACTGTGCTACTAAACTGTTGATTTATTTTTTCCCAAATCAGTTTTAAAAAATAACTGATAAATGTTTAGAAACAGACCCTGAGTCTGGTAATTGACAGCATCCTCTGTAACATGTATAAAACATGACAGAATATGAAAATACATGTCTCTTTACTTATGAATTGTTAGCTTTAAAATTTCCATAATTTTTAATATGATTTACGTCATCCACCATGTTTCATAATTTAGAAGCTCATATTGTACACTCTTGTGCCGTTGTCTTTGACCAATTTTCAAATGCTTTAAATCAAAGGTTGTAATGCTGTAATTTATGTAAACTCTGATTTTATGTATTTTTAAATTATTAAAAAAAAATAATGGGAAAAACCACAACAGTTAAAATAGAGGCAGACATCACTGTGCTTTAAGCATTCAGCACTGAACATTTGAGCATGTTTGTGTTGTTACCTGATTTGCATAAACCTTAGCAGACACTGCATGCAAACAAACAACACTATCAATGGGTGCCATTCATCCTGAGTCCCTTTGTGTGTGAATGTCCTCTAGCTGTCAATAAATGTCTCAGATTCCTATGAGGCCCATGAGAGGCAGGCTGAACAGCTATAGATGCGATTGTCATTAGATAATACAGTGACATACTGTACATCTGGGTGTCACTTCTTTTATAGTCACAGGTTAAGTTCAGATCCTGTGATTTTTAGCACTTTCCCTCCTGAAGAAATACAGGGATAGGGAGTTACCATGACAACCGCCTAGAACTACTGTACTGCATTGGCAGCTCAGTAACACTCTCGGTTATTGTCCTCAAGGGACAGATCTTTAAACAGATTACCCAGCATCCACTGCAGCACATAAAGCACAACGCAAACCAGCACAATGTACAAAAAAGGAGGAACTGCCGTTTCCTCTCAGGCAACATGAATATGATAATTATTAAAACACTGAGTAAAAATTCTGAGTAATCTGATGTTTCTGCATGATGCCTCACTGGTCATGTATTCAGCCTGTTAGATCAAAACTGCCAGATGAGAAAGAGGAACCAGCTGTGCTTAAATCCCTGTGGACATCCATACTTGCTTCATCATCAAACGTGTAAAGCAACATTTTACACACAGGCATTTTCTTTAATTATGGTGATTTATCATTGTCTTCTTATATTTCATTACTTGTTATTACCTTTTATTACTAACAATATTTTCTCTGTTTTTATACAAGTGTTGTAAATACCAAGTTATTTAGTTTCATGGGATGGTTATTGGGTTGATGCAATCCAGAAAAATTTATGTTCTAATAATTTGTGTTATGTTCCAGCTAAGGAATTATAGACGGATAGTGTTTGAAATTACAACACTGTAAAAAAATGTCATCAAATTGCACACAAATATGAGACACCCCAGGCCTGGGCAAAGGTCTTGTCTTTCGTTTTCCTGGCAAATTTTCTGCATTGATTTGCAAGTCTGAATTTTAATTGATTGATTATCTTTGTGGCAGGGTCTAGCTGGATGTGTTAATGTAGTTTAACAGTGGCTAAGACCGGAATCTGTTCAGTCTGGAGAAAACAGCAGCCTGTTTGTGAGTAAATCTTTATTTGACTAAAGGGGGCTATTAGAAAAGAATTACAGAGACTTAATTTAGAAAATTAGAGGAAAGTCATGATTGTTGTGAATGCCTTGGTATTTTGTATTTGTTCTGGCATCTCCATTGAGGAAATTATCCACCAGAAATTTACTAGTGGTCACTTTTACAGATTTAGTCTGTGTTTGTGGACTGATGTATTGGGTTGTGTTTTGTTAGTGTGTACTAAGCTGTGTTAGGGTGTGTTACTATCTATATAGCGGTGTCATCTTCTTAGCATCTTCAAGAGTCATTTATATGTCATTTGCACAATTACACCAGGGACACTAGACATTGAAATCTTAGACCTACAGTGACATAACAGCACCAAACACAGGTTAGCAACATGACAGTACACAAATAAAACATAAGGTGAAAGCACTGGGATATTATAGTGAAATTAAAAGGATATTGAAGTGACATGCTATTGCTACTATTATGTAGGCAGTACCATAAACTGTAAACAATATAATATAAAAACAGGAAAAAGCTAGAACCAGCTAGCTAAAAGCTAGCTTTTAGTCTAGTCTTTCATCTAAAGCAGTATTATAAGATATCAGATTGAGGTTTATACTAAACTACTATAGGGTACTATAGGGTAAAGAAGTTGGGTTCCTCTAAAGCCCAGGAAAGGCTAAGATGTTTGAGGCCACTTCACAGAAACTAATGCAGACATGCATCTTCCTCTATACACTAGATCAGATCTCAGCCTGAGGCATGAGAGATATGTGTATTTTTGTTATTACTGGAACAAGAAAGACTGGAGAGACAGTGGAGAAAAATTGAAATGAGAGAGTGAGATGTAGGACTGTTTGATGTGTTCTGGGTTAGACTGTAGTGTGGGGGAGGCGAAAGGAAAGCTGCTGACACCAGTCACGAAGAATTAACAGCCGTGAATAATGCAAACCTGTCAAAATATCAAATGCAAGAAGGCTGTGCCCATACAGACAAATGGCTTGGGTTTTATTTTTGGGACATCAAATGGGACCAACTTAAAAACAGACTTTAATTTGCATCTATGATTGAGACATGGTAACTTAGATGCAGTATACACTGTTCATGTTTAATACCTTAAATACATTTTAAGATGATTTAAATGTGTGTCACAGGATTCAGTGAAATGAGTGCTCCAGCTGAAAAGCTCTGCAGGAAATGCTTTCAGGTTTGGCCAAGTGTGAACACTGATAAAGTATTAGATAAATTGAATGTAACATTTAAAGCTGAACAAGGGCTGAACAACATACTGTTCTGCTAGGGCTGAATTAATATTTCCCTTTTGTCTGTTTCTAGCTTGTGTAAAGGGCAATAGATTCTGGTAGATTAAGCTTCA
>JBAJNP010008981.1:0-19068 GCA_036877545.1 Yasuhikotakia modesta
GCCAGGATTTTTTTTTGACCTGTTCTTTTGAAAGAAAAAGACTGTATGTTATAATTGCAATTCTGTGTGAATTAATTTTGTTAGGTTTTAGAAGTACACAAGAGACATTCACTGAGTAAAATCCAGTTCAGCCTGTATTTATTTCATTCTGAAATATCTGCCGATCTGAGGGAAAAAACAGAATCGCTGTCTAATTCATGGACTTCAAACGTTTCGTTACTGCAAAATCACTTTAAACTTTTTATTATTAAATAAACTTTGTCTGAGGAAAAGCAACACGGTAACAAAATCAGCAACAGGGCCTGAAAAACGATGCCAGCATCAACCCCGCCAACTTCAGCTTGAATAATTCTTGTATTATACTTTGCACACAATATGCTACCAAATAAATAAATAATGTTTTTTTTTCATATTTCGAAAGCCCTGCAGGCTTAGCCTTGCTATTCAGCAGACGCTGATGCTAAACGCATTACCAAGAATAATCTAAAAAAGAGAAACAGTGAAACGTGACAACGCTAGCCTCAAGAAACACATATTTGGGCAATTTTCCACATGCTGATTGGCCGGCACCTGACCATTAGTTCATCGGTTGTTTCTCATTGGCTAATGAATCGCTTACTGCCTCAGACTCAAACTGAACTATCTACTGCTAAATTGTTCTCGCGTGACCTCATTATGTTTTAGTCAACATTAAATTAAATTTAAAACCATACTTTAAATATGCAGTCTGTACACATATTTCTAACAAGTGTGCATCTTTGAAATTGTAATTGCCCCACAATTACAACATCTTAAACAACATCTAAGGGTAACAGCAATTCTTCTTTGTCTCACACATTTTTCTATACAATCCATTTCCTCCTATGTAGTATGCATACTTGTAAGCAAGTATGAAACATGCTATTTCGAACACAGCCGTTGTGACTTTTCTTGAAATGTAAAACAAACTGAATCCAAATACATCTAACAGCAGCTTCTGTGTCCCCATAGTGTCCCTGATATTCCCACTGGGATCAGATGTTGGATGGTCCTTCATTTGTCTGTTGGATCTTTAAGCAACAGATTGGAAAAGACACAAGGACAATTGCCAACCAGTCTCCTGTTAGAGTCTGATACCAATGACCCATTTCAGTGCTGGAAAACAAAGGCCGGTGGGGGGGCCTCGGGTAGACCGTCAGGAACCAAGACCGGACATGGTGTCCATGGCGACCCTCCATGTCTCCATGACTACGAGAGAGACTAGCTTCTTCCTCGTAAGCCTGGAGATTCGCACCATGTCGTCTCTGAATGAATGAAGGATTTGTCGGATATAGACCTCAAGTCTTGAACGACAAACCTGCGTGTGAATGTCTACCTTCAGCTTATTAAACTGCAAGCGGTGTATCTGTGGGCTGAAACCTTTATGCATGCGATTTAATTCAATTTCAACTATTCTTAATAAAAAAAACGTTTGTTTTTGTAGTTTTTCAATAACCAGATTCATAAGTAATACATACTGTAAATATAAAAATAAATATATACTGTAAACTGCTCTGTAAAATATATACTGTAAACCTAACTGCTCCACTTACAGTGAGAACCAGACAGAAGGTCCTTCAGACCTGCAAGAACATCGTTGAGAATTTGAGACTTTTATTTTCAGTTTTAAGGGAAAGGTTGTGGTAGAACTTAGTGAGCGCTCCTTGCGTACTTAGATATCATGATGGAAACGTGTTGGAAATTAGCAGTTGAGCAGTACATTAGCAGTTAATTCCCCATCTCTCATAATTGTTCTGAGCGAGATCTTCTGTGCCGTATCTAAAGATCTCAACTGCTAATGTACTGCTAATGTACAAATATTAAGATTGCATACAAGCCACCGCAACCACGTTTCCATCATGATATCTAAGTGGAGCAGTTAGGAGGTGTGGGCGCACTGAAGATAAAACGCATCCACTTAGTGTAAATAATTCATGTAGGAATAAGCAGTGAGGCACTGAGATTGGCGTGATGTTGGTCTAAAGCAGTCCTGAGTTTCAGGGCTGGAGAAATCGATCGGCACTGCAGTGCAGCCTGGAGAACATCTCAAGATGTTTCACCAGATGTAAAACTCTGATTATACAAACACAAAATAGTAACCAAATTAACTTCCAACTTTATAGCCATTGACTCTGAGGTGACGTCAAAAACAAGAGAAAACCGGTGGCTGGTATCAGGACCTGACGGAGTCTGGATTCGAACTTCGTCTCCATTATCAGAAGAATGCAAACCGCAAAACCGGGACTTGTCACTATTACAGAGATCTGTGTGCGAAAATCTCTGTATTTTTAACCAAAAAGTATTGGTTAAATAAGAAGGTTATATTTGCATCACATTTTACATTTAAGTGCTTGGAAGATGCTTTTATCTGAAATAACTTGCAATGCATTGAACAAATGAAAAAATCAAGTTTGTGTTTCTGGGAACGGAAACACCAACAACACAACAACAAACTTAATCAAACACACCTGGACTAGATAATGAGTCTTTAAGATGGCTTTAATACTCTTTGGTAACCTTCACAACCGAAACAATGGGAGTCTTGGGTATGGATCTAGTTTAGGAGTGTTGAGTCGGTCTTACATGTGTGAAGAGAGAAGTGTTTGGGTTCACCGGTCGTGGCTCCGCTCTCTCCCTCTCCGAGAAGGTACTGGATGGACCGGAGCTGGAAGCAAGGATCCGACAGCAGCACCGATGCGGCCCGAACGATCCTGGAAGATCAAGAATTTGGTTTGTTTGACCTGCATGTGTACATATATATTTAAATACTGTATATACGCGCGCACACACACACACACACACACACACACACACACACACACACACACACACAATGTACACATATATTCTATACAAACATATTTTAGAAACCACTCTAAATCCTACATACATAAGTCCTCTAACAATACTGATGTGAACATAAATATTATCCTTACATTAAATGTTCGATTGCTTTTCATTTAAATTTCCAAAATCAACTAGCAACACCTTAGCAACCAGTCAGGACACCCAATCACTCAGCCAGCGAGTTTTGCACAGGAAAACACTACTCATAATTTATTTCCTATATGTAAAAATACAGCTTTCATTGCTTACACAACATTACCAGTGGAGCTGCCTAGCATGACACAACTAGCAGCCAAATGACCACCAAAGAAGTCAAGGGAGCCGTGAAAGAACACAGCCGTACCCATCAAACACAGATCATGTGATGGGCCGACACGCTTTCAGCCCAACACGGACATAAAACACCACCACTGTTTAAATAAACACATCAGACAAACATCCTGATCATTTATACATCCCACCAGGTTTCAAGCCGTTCAGACTGTCTGGGGATTGAAACTGAAACCGAATCGAACTGCTTCCCTTTCTTTGTTGTTGTTTCAGTGTTTTTTGATGCAAGCAAAAAACAAACAGGCTTCCCGTAACAAACACAAGCTCTGCTGCTTATTTGGACAACCAGATTGATTTAAAAGTGAGGGTTTTGTAGACAAGCATCTGTTCACCAATCAAAACTGAAACTGAAACTAAAGTTTGTATGTTCGTCTGTAATTTTCAATGAAACTAGGACTATGCCCACATAAATCCATATTATTTATTATTTTATTATTTATAAATTACTATATAGTTTATTCTTTTTTTGTCTACACTGGTGTTTATTTAAAGACTTTATTTAAAAAACTGCTTTTCCATGCTGAAACATCAATTTGTTTTGCATGATGTTTTGACATATTTATCATACAATGACGTGTATTATAAACAAGTAATGAACTTGAATAAACTAATGGATCGTGTGATTAAACAAACACAATGTTTCCAAGTAGCCTGAATTTTGCTGGACAAAAGCTCAGTTTTAGTGTAAACGACAGGATCAGAGCAGAGACAAAAAACCTGTAACAAACCGTATGCAGATTAATGTGGACCTAAAACTGTGTTTACAAAACAACTACTGATGTTATTCATCACTTTATAAAGTAACATTCCCCGACATTGTTTATGCGTGAAACGCTAGTTGATGCGACAGGAAAGTTTTCCGAATGAATTTCTGGAAGATTTCGGACACTCCGGAACAAAAACACTTACGAAATGCAAATATGTTTGTGCCACACACAAACACACTCATCTAGCTGTCGTTTTTACACGGCATGTATGTGTGTATGAATGTAAAAGAGTTGATGCAATTTTCTCCACAAAGAAACAGCATTTTGCAAGAACTCCAATGTTGGTTCACAAATGACTGATGAATGCGTGTACATTTTGTGTACACATGGTTTTGTGTACAGTAAATAGTTGTGGTACTGTGTTGGCTCCTGCAATTATCCAATATTAAAATCTGTCAAAAATATAAGAAATAGTCAGAAACGGGTTGCAAAAACATCTCTGTATGACAGCGGGGGTCTCTTAGCACGCCTGTAAACGAGAGGCTATTTGTGGCCCCCAACAGACAGACACTGACTCACAGACCCCACTCTAAGCCCCCCATTTCAGTCTCCAGGCACAGTGGGATAACAGCTGAGCTTGGGGGAGGTTCATTGGAACAGATTTCATCACTATATAGTTTTCCTGGCGGATGTGAGGGAATCGTGTGTATGTGACACATGGCTCACGATTCTCTCACATCCTTCATAAATAAGCCCAGATTCACACAGAGCACAAAGCCACAGCTGTGTATGCACTGAAGGGTGATGGCGAAACAGACTGGCACGCCAAAAAGACACGGGAGGTATTTTTAATACTTATTTACAGGCTTTGAGGGTAAAGGAAATTATAGCACGGAAAAGGCAAAATTAAAATATCAAGAAATGACAAAGAGACAATAAACTATTTTACTCAAACCATTAGTTCCAATATTTTGAAAACAAGACAGCTAGGAAGAATTGCTAGTTAATTGTGTTATATATATATATACACACACATACACACAATAAGTGTTACATTTATTCATTGGCTTAGCCGGAGAATGATCATTCCAAGGTGTACATCTAGAAAACCTTCTGCAAAGCTTTTCTCTGAAGCTTCCTAAAGCCTCGATAGACCAGCAAACCCTTCCGTTTGGGCTAATCGTTGTCGTCTGCCAGTTAGCAAACATGAGAGATGTTCTCCACAAAGCTTTGAACTTGATCTCCACGCTGGTTTATGCTAAAATTACATGCCACCGTTAAAGTCATGCTAGTGCGCTAACATATCCCAAATAGCCTTTCTGAATTATTCCCAAAAATCAAGTTTCTTATTGTTTTAGGATGTAGTAGAATTAATTTCTCCTCACTGAAATTGAAAAGCCAAGACCTGGTTATTAGAAGGGTGTCAATATACTTGTGAAAAACAATCACATCCCATTTTAGTGGTTTTGAAGGCTGCAAAAAACTGATTCTGCTACCTCAATTACTACAAACATTTAATACAAATAAATACTGCTGTACTGGTTTTTCCTCTACACAACAATTGAGCAGATAGGATCTACCCGTCTTGAATACATTAACAGACCCGCAAGGTCTTTACAGCGCTTGTAAAGAATCTATCAACTGCTAAACAACGTTTCCATTAAACAACATGTCAGGATTCCTGACGTTTCCCATGAATCACCTCTTATCTAGACGATACATGATATCACAGTGTCAAGGACGGATGACCTTTTTAGATGGCTCTGGGAAAAGTTAGCGTGTCTTAACTTTAGGATGCTTGACGCAGTTTAAAAGTGCTTTTGAAGGTGTTCGGAGTGCTTTCGAGAAGAGAAAACGTGGTGAAGACGTCAATGGGGACGCCTTAATAAGCGCTTTTGACGCTCCACTGGTTCAAACCAAAAAAACTTTCAAACCAACTTCCAACTCAAATTGACGTTTGTCTGGAAACGTATACGGGAAAGACTAAGCTATTAACCTTAGGGTTCCACTTTCTGTCCTACTTTCGGGGGAATGTTTTGAAAAATGAGCAAGCCCAGGACCGGGAAACCAATTTTCCAGAACATTGTAATTTCAGAGGACTGTCAACAGTGAACAACTCTGAAGTCTTTGCTAAACAGAGAATGATTTCACCTCAGGCATAAAACCGGCCATCTATAATCAGTTACTGATATAAATTGTTAAAGATGAGTGTGAGAGTATTGTAGCACCACATACGGACCTTTGTCTGTGGCCCACGGTGGTGTGTTTAGAGAATAATGTACGATGACAGTAGTCAAAACCTGTGAGGAAGAGATGGCTTACAGAGATGCTCTCGCTAGCTTATAATGGGCTGCAACCCATATAAATAACATTGAATCAAACATAAAAGGTTCTCTCAGCCGCACAAAACAAATTCAAGGACACCGATACGCCCACAAGCTGGAGTGAGTAATGGCAGGTTTGCAGTGAGCACACAGTCTCAATGGAGGCTAAATGAATCGAGTATTTTAACTCAAGAACCAATTGCCATTGGTGTCAATTCGAATCTAGTGACACACTAAGGGCAAGTAAATAATGCCAGAAACATTATTTTTTGAAATACTTTCTAGAAAATATTCCTAGAAAAAATAACATTCTGATCCTCAATGCGATATAAACATTTTTGGGGTAAATCTTAGTTTAATATTAATTTATATTCACACAGATGTTTTAATCTAAAGCGACACACAGTACATTGAAGTCAAGTACGTTTTGTCAGTACACACACTCCCTGGGAATCGAACCCACAACTGTTCCCGATTGACTACGCTACAGTGTACACCTTGCCAACCAGCAATTACAACCTCCATGCTTACAATAGCTCTGCCTTTAAAGTTTTACAAGTTATTGTTCAAATTAATTGCCCATAGAAAAAATGATAATTTAATCTTTAATATGAATAAGCCAACAACAGTACGGTTTCACTTTCTTATTAGCAGCTAATGCATTCAGCAGCGATGCACCTATAAAATCGAACCCTTTTTGGTACATTAATGCTTGCGTTCATCCAGGTAATTAAGGGCTTATTTAGATCACAGGTGATACCCAATGAAATATTAAAAGCTTAACAGAGCAACAACCTGCCAATGAGGAGCCTGTGAAGGAAAATGAATAATTGGACAACCACAAGGGATGGAAAAAAAAAAACACTGTAAGCGCTGGCAAACACATCCCTTTCAAAACCTCCGGCTCCAACCAATCAGCACTTAGCGACCACCCCCCCCTTAGAACCCTCCTCTGAAACTCCATGCCTGTCTGTTTATAGAGCGCAGAAAGAACGAGAGAGAGAGGGAGCGAGAGAGAAAGACACAGAGGAGTGTTGTACACTCAGGCTCTGCATGAGAGATCTATACAACAAAGAGGCTGAGGAATAGGAGAGTCGGATGCTGAGAAAAAAGCTGATGAACAACGGGAATCTGGAAAAAATAGCAAGGACATCTTTAATCTAGTAAACGACTACTAACTGCTCAACTACGCTTTTTTCTTTCGTCAGTTTTCTCAGATGCCACGTGGACACTTGAAGCTATAGAGATGCGAGAAGTTAGGAATCTCTAACCAAGCATGCTGCGTGACTACAAGACCAACAAAAGCAAAACCAAAAATTTAAGGATTTATGTTTTCATTGCTTGGAGCAACAATAATATATACAACCGTTTTAACTTCTGATTTGTGCAAACAACTAATCGCTGGTTTTGTGAGGCAAGCTTGCGTGATACCTGCTGTTCAACCGGGATTATACTAACCCAACTGGGGTAGTTGGGAAATCTTTCAGCCTGCAGCGACAAGCTAGCTCCTGATGTTGAAAACCTCTTCTGCCCTCTTGTAAAATGTCACAACTGCTCTACAACCGTTAAGAGGACGATGCACAGAGAGTTGGGATCAGCCGTAGAGATGGGCGAAAATAACTGCTTATCTCTTTTCAATACATTATGAAAGCTCTCCAATCCGGTCTACCTGAGAATGAAGTGAAATCTGAGGCACCACACAAAATACACAAGACGTAACAGTTGCAGTCATACAAACAAGAGACATGAGGCAAAATATTTGAGAATGCCTGGAGTAATTGTTGGCAATCTTAAGGTAAAAGCAATTATATCTTCTGCAACTTTTATTAAGTACACAAATTCACTGTATAATATACTGTTGCTGAGTTGAACTGACAGTGAGTTGATTAAATAATTGTCTCATACATGAAATCTCATGGTTTAGTCAATAAAATAACAGTAAAAATAAGATAAAATAAAACAGATATGGTCTATTTAAAAACGTTCTGTCTTTTCTTGCTATCTGTTGGATGTTTACTGACAGGAAAACCTAACACGGTCACCAGCTTCGAGTCAAACAGCGTGCAGATCCCTACCCTGGAAAACTGGCTGCTCTGTTTAACACCCAAAGCATCTTGACGGCACAATGCTGTGTGCTCAGGGTGTGGCCGCACCCTTGATGCTAAGCTCTTTCTTGCTACAGCTAGCCAGGGCCAGCCTGCCTTCTGGTTGCCTGATTGCATCTGATATCCTGAGCTGCACCAACCTCGGCCTCCAGCGTGTCCCAGCGGAGCTGCCAGCGATGGTGGCGATCTTGGACTTCAACCACAATCGTTTGGAACGGCTGGAGGACGGCGGCTTCGCCGGTCTGCTCAATCTGGACACCGTACGGTTAGCCCACAATCAGCTCAGCAGGCTCACGTCTGGAACCTTCAGAAATACAAGCAGCATACGACATCTAGACCTTTCGTCCAATCAGCTGAATGTTATAGAGCAGCACTACTTTCAAGATTTGGTAGGAATTAAGGAATTGCTTCTTTACAACAACCGTATCGTGAGGGTAGAAAGCAAAGCCCTCAGCGGTTTGATTAACCTACATAAGGCCTACCTGAGCCATAACAGACTGACAGACTTCCCCTTTTTTTCAGTCCAGGAACATTCAAACCTCATTATTCTGGACCTAAGCGCAAACCGTATGCCTACCCTCCCCGTTGAGGACATTTCAGGCCTACAGGACTCAATACAGCAAGGCTTGTTTCTGCACAACAACACTCTAATATGCGAATGCTCCATGTATAGCATGTTCAAACATTGGGAACGGAGAGGTTTCACCTCAGTTAAAGACTTCAGAGAGGAACACACCTGCTTGCTCTACGGAGAGCGACGTGCTTCAGTGAGATTCCTCCAACACGTGAGGTTCTTTGAGAACTGTACTTTGAAACCGATAGTGGAGACGGAAAGTCTGAGAGTGGACGCTGGGGATTCCTTGTTTTTGGATTGTAAAACATCATTAAAGGGAAAGCATCTTACCTACTTGTGGGTGTCCCCACGTAAGGAATATATTGCCCCGCCCGGTAACAATAACACACTGAGAATGTACATAAATGGCACTTTGGAAATCTCAGCAGCACAACTGAAGGACTCCGGGGTGTACTTGTGCATGGCTCTAAACCGTCAGGAATCACGCAACGAGACCCGGGAAGTTAACGTGACCGTGGTGGTACACCATCAGGAGGATGAACCTTTCAACACAGGCTTCACAACCCTGCTGGGCTGCGTTGTCAGCCTGGTTCTTGTCTTAATGTACCTTTATTTGACACCCTGCCGCTGCTGGTGTCGAAGGAAGCACCGCCCAGCGACGCCAAGTCCTGCAAACGAATGCAGTGCCCAGTCGTCCATCCTCTCACCTACGCCACCTGCCACCACGGAGGGCGCCGGCCGCAAGGTCAGTAACAACAAGCATGTGGTCTTTTTGGAACCCATCAAGGAGACACAGAATGGGAGGCCGCGGGCAGCAATCGAGCACCCCAAGCTGACGGTGACGAGGAGCGATGCGGACTCGGTGACCTCCGTCTTCTCAGACACCACGATCGTGCCATAGCGGCTGCTTATTGTTATCCCATCGACCCGCTGAAACAGAGCGTGGGTCATACAACGGGGCTGTACGCAACTGCACAGTTACTCAGGATCAGAGAGACGTTTCGGAAACCCTAGACAGGGAAGCACATACAAACAGAAAGATATGAAAACAAAGGCAAAAAGACGAAGCTAAGCATTTCTGTGAATCAGCTTTAAGGCTTAAGTGAGCGACGACAGTAAATAAGGAAGGAATCGGTTTAAAATGCTGTATGGTTAACAAATCCCCCTTTACAACTGCTTGAGCCTTGATACATTCTTAGCTATGAATGCCTTGTCTACAACCTATATCCTCTTGAAAACCGCATAGACCCTTATTAATCTAGATACAGCATGATGGAAATGAAGGGGAATGACAAATTCAAACTGAATTTCTAGTTTTTTTTACAAACATGACTTCTAGAATGTTTGTTTTTTTAGATATATGTCATTTGTGTCCCTGTGTTTCTCATCACCGTCTTGTAAAAATTCACAGAGAACTGAAAGTTGTTTTAAAAACATCTGACATTTAGTCGTGCAAGGCGTTGCTCTGAACAGATCTGAAAATCACATATGATTCAAATCTCATTTATAATGAGATTAAATGCAACAGAATGTGTCAAAGTTTTCGTTCACTTGTTGGAGTTTTTTTCTCTTCCCTAAACATTTTTCCCTTCTCACAAACTCCTTCTATATCAGCTTCCTAATAAATCCTTCTGCTTTGACGCCAGAGTTAAATGTCTGCCTTCTTATTGTTAAGTTACATTAGCATTTTCTGGCTAAAGTCAATGGCCAGACTGTGCGTTTCAACACGTACTGTAAAGCTGTGTGCAGCTGTACATATATAAATAACAAGGGAGCCTAACAAGGGTGTCAATGTTAACAGCTGTTGGCAGCCAGAGTGTGACAGAACAAAAACTAGGCAAATGCGTTTAGTCATGACATAAGTATCATGACTTTCACAATTACACATGCAAAAGCCCATATTTGCTTGACAAAAGCGTACAAAATATTACTGACCAATGAGGTTATAGCACCACCCAAAGTCTAAGCCAGTTTGTTATTCTTGACCTGAGCGTCCAGCCAAATCACCACCATCATCACTATCGACACCACCATCATCACTACCGACACCACCATCATCACTACCGACACACATTAAGCTGCAGTCGTGTGTACGCTGCATATTTTCCTGTCTTGTGTGAATGCCAAGACACTTCGTGCACTTTCAAATCCAGACTGCATAATGAACTTTGGTCAGGCAATTGATCATGTCAGATTCTGCAAGTTAAATTAAAGTGGTAGCGTGACTGCTAATGCCCCCAACACTGTAGCTGATAAACGCAGATAGAGACTGTCTGACTGCTTATTCTTTAAAGCGACCTTAAGGTAATTTTAATAGTATAATTATAATGAAACAAAAAGCACAAAAAAAGATATAAACAAAATAAGCGCAAAATATCTCTCTCTCTCTCTCTCTGTCTGTCTCTCTCTGTCTGTCTGTCTGTCTGTCTCTCTGTCTGTCTCTCTCTTTGTTCAACCGCTGCGTAATTTAATTTACCATCTACAAGAGCGTCAGTGGTAGGTGCCAAAATCTTATATCACAGCGTGACTAATAAATTATGGCTGAGGTAAATCTCACAATACAGTTGCTTTAGCTGAGCTTTTACTAATAACCATCTGGTAATTTGGAATTATCCGAAACTTTAATAGTTTTGAAAGCACATTTAAACAAGAACACGCTGGTCTGAAAGATCCTTTTTTCCCCTCACACACTGTACCGATCTTTAGACGTCTGTGTAGGAAGACCGACATGGGCTTTTGTTAAAGCCACGTACTTCAAAGATGTTTTCTCTTAATTACTGCTATAAAACAGATGGAGCGTAATGTAAACAAGAAATCAGACTGACCCTTTATGTAATCTTTAATATAAATGTGATAACTTCTCTAGCCGCGCTACAAGGGCTACTGGATAAAGTTGACTAACGGTGAAATATTTAGTCATAGTTTCAACAAACTTCCAACAGACTTAGTTGTGGTACGCAACGCTGACTTTTCAGAAAAGCTCATGAAATGTTTTGTGAGGAAAATTTCTGTATAAATCTTTACAACAGTTTTCCACATGGTGCAAAATGTTTATGTCTGTTTACTGTTTCAATGAAGTGCATTGGATACGTGCAGACCGCAATTGATCTGTGGTGTCACCTGCATGAATCAATTAAATTCCAGACAATGTACAACACAACGAAATGCCCTGATATATTCTAGCATGAACACAAAGAGCAGAACTGCTTTTCCCGTCAGCTCAGCTCATTTTCTGTCAGATTTCTATTATTACAGCTCAGCAGGAGAATCCCAACAGGCTGTAAAAATGCAAATAATGGATGTGTCATTTATTCAATTGATTTTATTCCCGGACGCTTTAACAGGGCCTGTGCGCTTTTACAAAATAAACGAATAAACCTGACTTGAAAACCGCATTAGAAAAGTAAACGGCCGAATGCCAAACTGTAGCCAAATAGTTCTAGTCTAGAAAAAGGCATAAATACTGTCACAATGTTTTTATTTATGTCAGCGCGTTGTACACAAAACTCACTGAAATCAAAAACTCACCAAAGACGACTGTTTGGGTTTAGACTGAAGTAGTCCAAGAACATTAAAATGTGGAAAATGTGTACATTTCTCTCACAGCATCATTTATTTCTTGTTATTTTTGTTCGTCATTCAAAAGTATTCAAAATAGCTCAGCAACAGCTCTTAGATGACTAGGAAACAGTCCAAATCAGAAATATTTACAGTCTGCCTGATTCTGTAATGCTGTAGCGTCACAGACATAAAGATAAAATGTTCAAAAAGGACAGGCTCTCTAAATAATAACTTTACAGTAAAAGCGACTGTTGTTGATATCGCCCACAAAGACACTTTCCCTACTGGTAATAGTCGTGTGTTTGTAACGTATCGTTTTCACTCTCCAAACCTAACAGGATGTTTAGACATGAACCGTGAGCCTGGAGTAATCTTAAGTTAATTAGCAGTCTTTGTTCATGAGATCTGAGAACACACATTTCCTGCTTCTTACAGCATTCCTGTAGCTCAACTGGTAGAGCATTGCGTTAGCAGCACCAAGGTTGTGGGTTCGATCCCAGGGAACACAAGTACTAATAAAAATGTATACCTGTAAGTCATTTTGGATAAGTAAAAATGAAAGTAAATATTTAGCCATGTGTCACTGCAGTTTGCCAAAAGGCGACACACATTCTTACATTATTGACAAGGCTGTAAACTCTGAATGCTGCACTTTTGTAATTGGCTCAAAGATCTCACGCTCTGCATCACGCTTCCAAGAACGTCTTGTCATCGTTCCAGATGAGAGAAAGCCATTTGGGTTTCCTGTCAGAGAGAGTCAGATGGACACAAATACACACATGCAAATGCATGACAGAGCTACAGGGCTGCAATGCATTGTCCCATTCAGATTCACTGTATGTAATAGAGCAGCATGCACATTCTTCAGAACTTATCCTTAATTTGTTCCACAGAAAAATTACAGGTTTGGAACAACATAAGGGCAACAGAACAACATTTCCAGGAGAACTGTTACAAGGTCACTCTACAAAAAATAGGTTTGCCAGGCTGGATGTATTAAATTCCAAAAGCGCAATACTGAGACAACATTGGGAAAATCCTGACTGGATTACTACCGCTCAATTCTCACTTCCTCTCCCCCTTTCTCTCTTTCAAATTTCCTTTTCCCTCAGAAGATGCATCAATCCAAACCATCAGTCCTACAGCAGCTTAAAGCCCCTGACATACAGACCACTCAAGAAACCACAATATTCTGCAGTTCATCTCAAACCGTGACTTTCCGTGTGGTCCCTATAAAACAACCTCCAACAAGAAGCCACAAAACTCAACAGCTTTTTTTTTTTTCAGTCTTCAGACCTCAGTCCTGAAAACAAATTCATGACTGTTCACGCTGCCCACACACTGCGTATCGGCGGTGACAAAACAAAGATGCCGACATTTCTATGAAATAACATCGATGTTCTGATTGCAAATAATTATGTTTGTGAATGCCACATCTAGCATTCATTATTTAATTCCTGTCTTAAGCAGTAATGAATGAAGAAACGGAGAGTAGATGCCAATATGAATCCCTCCGTCTGCTTGAAGTGTGAGCTTGTGTTCTGAATGGGAACGGGAGATAAATCTGTGGTGCTGCATTGTGGGAATGACAGGACAGAACGGTAGTGACTCGGAGGTGAAAAATGGTGCAGCCAATAAGAAAATTAACTTGCTTTTGTTGCAGCTGTGTGTGTGCGTGTATGTGTGTGTGTGTGTGTGTGTATGTACACATTATTTATGATACAAACAAACTCAAAGTTTCACTTTCTTTACACTAGGTAAACAATTTCAACAAAACCAAAAACTCAGAATTCAAAAGCCAGGCTATTATAACTCAGAACATAATTAAATCGATAATAATACTTTATACATAATAAACTTTAAATAAGGATCCACAAAAAACTAGACAAAGTGAAGCGAAACAGAGCCAGTGTGAATGCAAACAGAATTCGGTTTGTAGAGAACTATGGGTTGAAAACTTGTCTTGCAGCGCAAATACATAAAACAGCAAGTCACAACAAACACTAGACTGTAGCTTCACCGCGGCTATATATTATTAGGTGTTGAAGCAGTGAAGGAAATTGAATCTGGACCGGGTGTGACAGGAAGTACTGATGAGACTGCAGATGTATCAGTTTACACAGTCACCGGCCCTTAAGGAAAGTGTTTGCGACAGTGAGAAGAATCGATGGTGATGTATTGTCACTGCAGTACAGATCAGTTTGAAGGGCCGTTCAACACAGTGAGCTTTGAGAAACCGCGGCGGAAACAAGCGGCTGACCACAACATCACGGTTCTCGTTACGACTCGCTAGCCAAACATCAAGGCTGAGGGACGTAAGAGCAAAAGTGTGTGATAACAAAAATGTGCATTTTGAGTATTCAGCGGCCAGCCACGACATTAGCATGCAGAGCAGAAGAACAGAATTTCGGATTGATTTCGGTTCAGTTTCAGGAACCCTCGAAGGCGTTTGCGGGTGTCCTCACAGATGCCTGCTGTTAATTCTCCTGCGTTCGATAGTTCAGGCTAGAGCAAAGAATGAATTACAGTCTGTAGAACGAGCTGTCAAATTATTTAAGTTATTAAGATTCGCTGCCATTCGTTGAAATATGTCTTGCACTAAATAAATAACTATGCAATACTTTCATTAAAATTTATAATGTATGTAAAAAACACTCATTTATATGTTTCTGTTGTACCTTTAAAACCTTTAAAAAACAACAAACAATATAATTCATAAGTATTATAATGCTGGTTATAACTACATATAACTGGTTTTACAATTAGCTACAGTTATGCTAAAAAAAAGCTTTATAAATAAATGCAACAGAAATTAAGATTATCTCAATATTCATAAAAATGTATTCATAAAAATGACCAACCCTAACTAAAACAGTATCCAAATGTTATAATGATCAAATGGTGATATTTGGTCCATATATATTAAACATGGTAAAACAATGTTGAGTATTGCTGATTGTTTAGCCAATCAAAAGTGAACGCAAAGCTTCACGGTTCTAGTTTGAAATGAAGGCTAATATGCAAGTACATGTAAATGTAATCAGAGCTAAAGTATCACAGAACCATCAACACTGAGTGCAAGACTAGACTGTTAGTGATTCATGTGAACAGCTTTTAATGGCTGTATATCTCAGAAAAATCAGTGCTGTTTTTTCTTTATTACTCCTTAAAGATCTCCTGAAAGCATTCAATCATGTTTCTTAAATACGGTTGCAATTACTGTATGTTTTTATAATGTGCCTTGTATTGTGATCGTGTATTTTTAAACAATATTTCTAATATTTGCAAGTCAAATTACAAGCTAAAAGCATATAAAAGCAAACATTTACTGCCAAAAACCCCAAGTACATTTTCAGCAATTACCAGGCCAAATATGCTCTTATTTACAGTGACTCTACTGTACAATAATGGACAATATTAATGCAAATCTTGTTGGGGGGGTGGTTAACACAATAAGCCCTTCACTCAGTCTATTGGTTCCCCTGAAACCACCAAAGTCAATTACATTTTGTCACAATCTAATTAGCACAAACACTGCGAGGCCTATCTGATGCCTTTTAGCCAACAATAATGGATGGAAATTATCTAAATTTCCATAATTATCCGATTTTTTTTCCTGCTTAAGAGATTGAGGAGGCGTACGCGTGTTATCAGAATGAAAATATCTCAGACGGACCGCCACGTTATTTGAGGGGAAGTCTGTTTTACAGCAGTTCTCTGAGAAAACCCAAAGGTGATAGAAGCAATATTTTTACTAGTAGCGTGCAAAAAATATTGTTGCTATTCCTGACAAATGTTAGAAATACAGCCGTGTCTGTGACAGGCCTAGACACACGGCCCAGGAACAGCCCAAAAGTTTCACCGACTTTTACAATAATTCTCCAATGTTTCAATTTAATAATTCACCTAAAATAGTTGAATTATTCCAATTCAATTCGATCATTAATGCTACAAACAGTGTAAAAAAAAACAGCAAATCATGAGAATATTGTTCCTTTAACATTCAACTATGACATCACAACTGAATCTAGATTGAATCTGCATTGAATCGTACCACAAGGTTCATCTGCGATATTCAACTGTTTTCTACACACCGGGAACCAGATTCAAAGACTGAAAAAAGGTTGCTTTTCATTTCTTGTTGTGGCAACAGCCGCAGAGCCAAACACGTCTGACACTTGAGCTAATGTCGGGTGAAGCCAGCGCTAGCGCTGCTAGGCTTTGTCCTCTCTTAGCTTAGCTTTTGACAGCGGGGGAAAGGAGAAATGGGCTAATTAAAACGTGGCAAAATGACACATTTCGGC
This sequence comes from Yasuhikotakia modesta, assembly GCA_036877545.1. Classification (NCBI taxonomy): domain Eukaryota; kingdom Metazoa; phylum Chordata; class Actinopteri; order Cypriniformes; family Botiidae; genus Yasuhikotakia; species Yasuhikotakia modesta. The sequence continues at coordinate 16,771 of JBAJNP010008981.1, forward strand.
TCTGCTTCAACGAGTCCCTCGTATCAATGATCCACTGATAAATGCGTGCGCTAGCTAGGCTGTCAAAACAAATGCAGTCATTGTACAAAGACGAAATAATGCTAATGCTTCTTAATCTTGTGTTGTAACTTTAGACACTTAATTTACATGACTATATAAATTAGTATAGTGTTTTTTATTAAATACTAATAGTATAACACAAGAGCTATTGCAGGACTATACACTTGAGGGCGAAACACAACTAGGAGCTAGCAACACCAAGACCAAGGGTTCGAGTGCAGGGAAATGATAAACCATACACTTGATACCAACTTGTGTAACTTGGGTCATCATGAAAATACTACATTAAAGGTTCCAAACTCTGGTCTACAGAAGGTCGTAAGAACGTGCGTGAACTTCCCCTGACCTCCATGTTTGGAAAATACTACTGCAGTCCATCACCGTCCAGCTATTTGAGGGCAAATAAAGGGTGACAAGAAAATTACTGATGTGAAGAGATTATTAAGAGATGTTTAAAAGGACCACTGGGGCAAATTTAGCCCAACGAACAAGGCTAACACCAAGGCAGTGCCCTTCAGTCTTTAAATAATGATGTTTTAATGTCCTCACAACCACAATTTAACCTATGAAGGACAGGACACAATGCGGCTATCATTAATTCAATATCTTTAACCAAAAATGATCATATTTACCAAAATATCATCATCAATCGTCAATGCAAACAGACCAAGCAGAACCGAGAAGCCATTTTAAAATCAACAAAGCAAATCAAGCATCACTGCAAACGCGCGGTTTACCTTGACAAAAGCTTATACATATGAGATTTTTGCCATGCATGGTCCGGCACAGTTTATGACTCAGAAATGAATCTCTTAAATTGTGTGGCTTGGTGAGAAAAGGTGAGGCATTAATTTTCTAAGACATCACACTTATCGTCACCTGAGGAACCGTTAAATGGATGAAAAATTCACAACGTCTAACACTGAAGGATGGAGACAAGCTATTGACTTAAGCTAGCAAGCAGCTCGCAATCTCGCAAACACCTTAACAACAACCTAGCAACAGACCTGCAGACCCTAGAACTGTGAACGTTTAAAAGCCAGTGAGTTTTGTCAGAAAATCTACAAATATACACTGACAACATTTTTGTTTTCAAGGTGACGTTGCCAATTTTTCTTACAGACAAAATTATGTGGTCAACCAATAGCAAACACTGACTACTACACCAAACCAATTATACAAATCTAGTACTGAACAAAGCTTTCAGCATGCAGCTAATGACTAAAAACACAGATATTTACAGCATCTCAGCATCGTTTTTCCCCCTGATATGGATCAATGTGGTTCTGTACTCCACACTGAGAACGGATGGAGGGCTTGGCAGCCGTCCCACAAAGCTTTTCGGTTCCTGTGGAAAATTACAGGCGCTCTTTGAGGAGATGACAGAAACCCTGAGGAGACAATTGGACATGATCTGAAGATCGCAGTGCTGATGTAACCTCACGTATTGAGGGCTACTAAAAAGCCTGGCAGGGTCTTACTGGACAACATCTGACATGCAGACGAATTGATTTGTCTGACAGACAAATCATAATTAAAAGCAAACAAGCAGAAAGTTGAAGCTACTTTGTCTTGTGACTTAAGGTTTCTCACCTAGGAATTGCGTAATATGCTAATTTTCAGGATAGCAATAGCTTCCTTAGCTGTGAAACTAGCAGACACAAACATATTATTCGATCGCTTTTTAACTGAACCGCAGTATGCCCAAACTTTATAACCGTCAAAAGTTGGAAACACTTTTTGGAAACAGTTTTTTCTCCAAACCATCCACACTCTCTAAATTAACTTATTAACCAAGCTGAGCTAAAGTTAAGCTTTATTTTGTGAATTCAGCAAATCCAAACTTAATGGCCTGCAGGAGGCATCCATTAAGTTACACAGGGTGGTCATGGAATCAAACGCTACTGTTAATAAAACTTCTTCATCGTGGACCAATAACTTCAAGTCGTTCCTATTCCCAAAAGGTTCTTTTTAATTTCAAGCTTGATTTTCCACGCTTCAAATCAAATTTGTGAAGCAAAACATTCAAACGGTGGACTTGCGCCTTAAAACATGCAATGCATGCATACAGATGAAGCAAATTAGCATGGCCCACATTTTACTGAGCTTGGAATATTTTCACCGAATGGAAAGAAGCAGGAAAACGCCATGGCAACAGCCCTGCACCTCAAGGATTTCTGGGAATCTGGGAAACAGTGGCAGCTGTCACGGCAACTATTTCCTCATCAATGATTTTGT
>JBAJNP010008982.1:0-12343 GCA_036877545.1 Yasuhikotakia modesta
ACAAGTGTATAATTTCTGTATAGCATGTTTTATGTTTTATGAGTTGAGTAATGTTGACGCTGTGTACATCACTCATCACTGTACAATCAGCACATACCCCACATATGCGTTACACGCATTCCTCATTCTAAACCTGCTGTGTCTCTGTATTCTGATACTGCGTGTGCATGCAGAGTATGTTTACATGTGTGACATGTTAAGACCAGAAACAAATACATGGATGTATTTCAGTCCGTCGTTTATCCACAATTAGTAGGTGGTTGTAAAGTTGCGCTGCATCGATGTCTGTTTATTGCAGTAGAAAAATAACATTTGTCTTCTGCATGCGTGAAATATTCAGCAGCATTTACATTAAGATTTATTACGCAGAACTGAAATGTGCATATTAAAGCACACCGTTTATATGTTCTGTAGAGAACGTTTTAGAAATACCATTTAAACATTATTCTAAAAATTCAACACATTTTTGGACAATAGGCAAGCGTGTTTTTATGCTTTATTTACTGTATTCTGTCAGATTTCCAAACACTTTTGAAAACCTTTTATTTACAAATCACTGTGTGAGCCTAACAAACACACAGCCTAACAAACAAACATTATTTGCATGCAGAACACATTTTGCATTTAAATTGATAACACGTGCTTTGTCGCATGCACAGTAATGCACAGGATTCAGGTTTATCAATGGCCACATTAAGCTGCATAGTGCAGTCTCACTCTCTCTCACTCTCACTCTCTCTCACCCTCTCACCTCTCTGCAGCTGTGCAAGGGATCAGGACGCAGGACAAGCAGCAGTAGCGCCAGTGCAGAGCTCTGTGAGTGAGAACTGTTGCATCAAGGCTTCGAGCGCTGCACTGCGCTTTATATGGGGAACACACACTCTGAGAAAGTTACACTACTGTGGGGCTGACTCCACCCGCAGGGGTACGTAACATGTAAACACATGCACTAATGCTCATACAAGTACAGTTTATCAGCCGCATCCAAGGTGGACATCTTTAGCGTGCGTGCGGAACACCATCAGATTCTATTCTTAACTTCATTCAGCGCTGCTTTTATCAGCACAACTAAAGGTGATTTACTAAGTCTGTACCGAACAGGGAACGTTCTTAGAAAGTCGGCTAGCGTTCTTGCAAATGTTATTTGAATTTTTTTAACACTATATAATGTTAAACAAACAGCAACGTTGCTTCAAAACTGGACATTTCTTAAACTTTCTAAAAACATTTTTAACGCTTTTGCTACTTGAAACATTAGGGAAATGTTCTTGCAACCTCAACTACCTGTTAGCAATGTGACAGAGTTGCAGATGCTCAACACAGCATCTCCTGCATGTGTGAGTGATATTAACATTGTGTGTAACACTGTATATGAAGTGTGTTAATGACAAGCTTTTGCAAGATTCCCAAATACGGTCTGAAATTTCACAGTAATTCCCAAACCATGAACAGACCGTTCCTTACTTAATCAGTCATATTAGCATACTGTCACAGTAATGTCACGGCTTGGATCTTTTAGACACGGACAGCGTTCCGGGCGCCAGCGTCGTCCTGACATATCCCGTGTGGCCCGGGAATAGAATTACAGTTCAGTGTGGACAGACAGTCAGTCAACATTATTTCCAAAATATGCATCACATGCGACGCACCACTTGTCCGTGATCTGCGGTGGTGTAGAATGCGATTTGCAAATTAGGAAGGAAAGCGCATGCAATGCACAGATGATTAGAATGGTTTCCACGAGTTAATCTTACTTTATCACCAAAGGAATGCTAATTTGCAGCTAAAATCACAAACTGGATTTAAAGTATTCACACTGGAGTGTGGTGCGATTTGGTTTCTCACTGGTGTAAATGGTGTGAGTTTCATATTAGGCTTTTTCCACCTGCTGTCACAAAATAGATTACGTTTAATCGGATTACATATCGGTTTCTAAACTGTGCCACTGTGTTGTGTGTGACCCATGTGGTATTTGCGCACACATTTATATTGTAAGTTATACTGTCAGAGATCTTAAAGAGATTTGCTTTTGAAGATCATCAAATACTGTGAACGTTTTGATATTTAGGTGTGATGTGACTTAACATTATATCACCATTATGTCACTGCATAAGATAATAACATGTAGATCGAAGTGTGTTTGTTTTAGCATAAGCTTTTTAGGCAACAGATTTGAGTTACACTTTTAACAACAGACTAAAACAACAGATTAACTGTTCAAAATAAAAATGATGAACTACCTTCATAGTTAAGGTGGTCTAAGGTCTAAGGTGGTCTTGAGACAGTTGCTTAAAAGTAATTGTGAATATTCTAATCGCTCAAATAGTTAGCAAAACATAGTCTAGCATCATTTGTCTCCAGCTGCTAGCGGTTTTGATATGATACATATCACTAAAAAAATCTCAGTAGAATGTTTTTGATCACTTTCAGAGAACTTTTGGAGAATGTTAGACAATGTTAAGAGAACATTCCCTGTTAGCTGGGAATACAAGCTGCCGGTGAAAGTGTCAATTCTTCCAGTTTGTGACCAAGTGTGTGTGACCTCTGTCCTGGGCTGTGCGTGTCCGTTAGCGTGTTAGGACGGGCACAGCGAAGGTTTTTTTTAGAAGAGATGACTTTTTGAGATAGAAAGGATGGAGAAGGTGCAGACAGCCATATGAGATATGGTTTCAGTTACACATGCCAACAGACCCTCCGGTGTGTGCGTGTGAGGGCCAGTTTCTGTCTGTCTGTCCTCTCTGGTGATAAATGACAGGGCAGGAGGTCTCAGTGGAGCACGGTTTTAGAAGCGGCGGATTCAATAGGAGCTATTCTTACAAGCTAATTACCCTCCCTGGCAGAGGCTCTTTGATTCAGCGCTTATGCCGGATTTTGAGTTCGGCTGTCTGGCGTGTTGAGGATGGATGAATATGGCCCTAATGATCAAGGCGGGTTCAATAGCATCATCGCGCTCAGAAGCTGTTGAACTGGAGATATGCGCTTCATGGAGGTTTATCAAAGGTTCTTGCATTTCAGTCATATGTTCAGCGTCCAAAGTTCAGCGCCGGCTCTTCTGCTTATCAAGATCTGCTTTTGCTGTGTTGAGATCTTGACCTGGCTTTGGAGATTTGGAGTCAATCCAGTATAAATGTTTGTCTTCACTGCTAAAGTGACTTAAGTTTGGAGGGCTAAACAACAACTGTAAACTCATAAAATAAATGTTTTAACAGGCGTCTTCATATTAATGTCATAGAAGAATCAGTTTTGCTTCACCAAAGAACTTTTTATTTAAAACATTTATTTACAACAAACATTTATTTACATAAAACATTTAACACTATTACAGTTGTTTTTGCACATTGTGTCTTGTGGACACAAAAAACTTTTGCTTTTCCATTAGAAACCCACTCAAAATGTTATTTTCAGTTGTGATTCTTTTTGCATATGAAGTGTTTTCTGTACCCTACCAAGAAACATTTGGAAATTGTGATCTTAGCTTTGCAGTTGTCAATAATTTGAGCACAGAAATAAACTGAAGTTTAGCATTCAGACCCAGACACATTTTACATCGTACTGTAGCAATCTGATATGAGCTAGTCTGAGAGGCAGAAATGTTTTTCAGTGTTAAGGGTTGAGAATCTTGAGGCACGAGCTCTCGGCTGCCAAACCCAGCAGGAGCGCGCCAGCTATGATGTAGCAGAGTAGCGGCCGGATTACACGAATCCAGAGACACAAGAAATGTCCCGTATCAGCCGGTCTGTCTCACACTTTCACACGGACCTGCTTTGTGAGGCCACCAAATCTTTCACCGCAGTGGCCAGCAGGTGAGACCTACGAGAAGTGTTTTGTCAACAATGAGCATGGTAGCAAAGTGTTGTCTTACCGGGAATGTGAGAGAGCAGTTTATCTCGAACCCAGGCATGGTGTGATAGTACAGACAGCAGCTATCACTTCTAAAGCAGTCAGGGAATGTCTATCCATCTAGTCATCGGAACAAAGAAAGAGCCAACAGCGCAGGCCAAACAATGAATGCTAATATTCCCCCTTCATGCCCTGCGGTGTGTCTACAGGCTTCTGTGCATTGTGATGGTGCTGTTATATAAAGCATAAAACACACCGAGACCTGCAGCAGCGCAGGCACTCAGCTAACAGAAAATGTTCCCAGAACATTGCCTAGTGTTCTCTAAAAGTTCTGTCAAGGTTTTCCCAAAGTCATCAAAAACGTTCTGACAGTAATGTTCAGGAAGCCAGGTTGAATTTAATCGTTTGCTAAACTCTGTTTGGTTGCAGGTGATGTTAGAGTGAGAAACGTTATTTATCCAGTGAGCATTTGATTGGACAAAAATCTCATCCGTCTCTAGTGCTTTTTTTATTTGTGAGCCTTTGGAAAATGCTTTGCATTGTGACCATATTTTATAATATATTAATGTGACAAAGAATATTCATCTAATGTCACAACAATTGTTTATAAGAAATCCAATTTTGCCTTTTTATTGTAAATTTGGGGGTTTTGAGGGAGTTTTTGCGGCCTGTGACGTCGCTCCGGTGGATGTGTAAGTGCCAGATGAATATTTATAGCGAGCAGTGTGTGAATGTTACGAGTGTCGGTAATGAAGTGTGAAGACTGGTGTGTGTCGACAGCTCCAGCTCAAAAAACACCTCACATTATTAAAGTGTTTGTGAGGAAAATTCACAGCTAAACATTTCAGAGTTGTAAGAATGTTTCTCTAACATTTCCATTAGGTAACAAAACATTTAAAGATTTTTAGATGTCTATTGCTTGGTTATGGATTTTTACTATAAATTTGAGGGATTAAAGAACATTAGTGAGAACGTGTTAAGAGTGTGTGTGTGTGTGTGTGTGTGTTGAGTTAGTCACGGCAGTTTACACAGTAGAATGTGACTGTATATTTCTGCATGCTCATGTGTTCATAAAATCTGCTGCATCTTGTAGTTCTTATAGTTTAGACTATCTGTATTACAGACAGACGCAATTGTAGGATCAGATCTCAGCATGGGCCTTAATATAAAAACAAATGCATCTTATGTATCTAAGACTTTTGCACAGTACTGTACATACTGTATAGTAGATATTTACTAATTTGATGACTCTTTTTGAGAATGTCAGCCAATGTTCTGAGAACGTTCTGTTAGCTGGGTGTCCGTTTTATATTCCGGCGTAACTTTATCATGTTGTGTAAGACCTAAAGTCCATAACAAGCTGTTTTCCAGCAGTCGGTGAGTGGAAAACAGCATCTGTAATTATTACTTCATGAGTTTTGGAGATCTGAGGTTTTATATTTAGTTTGGCAGTCTTGGAATTGTGCCGGCCGGAGATCATTATGTTCTTACTGTGTCTTGTGACTGTTCTCTCTGGATCTGCTCTGGAGACCAATGAGGGTCCATAAAATAGATTTAGGCTTGTATCAGGTTTCTCTGTCATGTAAAAAGAGTCAATGGCCTGTTAAGAACATTTAAAGTTAAGCCCAGATTATGTTTATTTCCATATAAAACATAATGGCTTACATTCTTGACGTGTTTGTGTTTTTGGGTGCAGAATTGGGTCATAAAAGGATTGGTAACATTGTTATGGTTCTAGGTTGTTGTGTTGAGAGCCTTAAAGTCTTCCAACATCGCCCTCTAGCGGTAAACGTGTGACATGTGATTTAATTTTAGTCTGTGTTCATCTGTCCTGAAAACTGATTTAGGAGGATTTTGGATTGAACAGTTTGTGGCTGTTCTTAGTACATCTGTTTTGTGTCATTTATATCTGATAGCAGTGTTGTCATTCAAAAATAAAGCATATGCAGTCATTATATTTAGTCATTTACATGCACTGTAAATGAAATTAAACTAGTAAATATCATGTATGAAATTATTCTTAACTTTTTTTTAAACACTGTTTGAACAATATAAAGTAACTGTAAAGTGAGTTTGAGTGACATTTGATTTGCTTGATCCAGTTATCAATAATATCAAGTGTAAAACGCAACAGATTTTTGCCCCTCTCTGTAACCCCCTGTGCTTATCTGTGCATCACCTGGTGTTGACATGTAAAAAACAGGAAGCTCTGAAAGTGAAAAGCTCACATTATGTTAACAATATGAAACGCAAGAGTTTCACTTTTGTAAAAGAAGAAGTTTAACAACCTCTTACTGGAAGGACTCCCTGTTTCCACAAATACTTCAGTTCCACATATTTCACAAACAATAGAGAGTCTCTGAGGGCTGGACTTACCGCACCGGATGAGAATTGGAGCCGAGGTTCACCTGTTATCAGAAACCATTAGGTTATTTGTTCAGCGTTGTTCGGCCGGCATCGCTCAGACAGTTCCAGTAAACACAGTTTTGGTGAAAAGTAACACATTTATTTAGTTGGCAGACGCTTTCATCCAAAGCCATTGACAGTGAATTAAAGATGTACGATGCTTGTCTGTCTTGAGACAAATCATATTCATGATTACACAACCGTGTGCTCTGTCCAGCTGAAGGGAACGTTCTCAAAACATTGGGAACAATTTTGGAAGTTCCTTTAAAGCTATCAAACTGTTCTTGCAGTAACACTAGTTTTGTAACACAATATAATAAAAATGTTAAAAAATATATAAAAAAGTTTAAATATCATTCTTATAACCAAACAACAACGTTAATACAACATCTAAAAACAGCATCATTCAAAATAACATCTCAGATGTTTTGTTACACATGGAAATGTTAGGGTAACGTTCTTTTAACCTGAAATTGTGTACAGCTTTCATATAGACATTTATGGGCACTTTTGGTGCCATGATTTTTTCCCTTTTAAAGCTTGACGGCTCGTTTAATTGTTTGTAATTTAAAATAATGTTAATGTAATATTGTGATAATAAAATGTTATTATTGACAGTAAGTTGATACCGCTGTACTGCAGCAGGGGTCGCTGTTTGACCACCTCGTGTTTGTAATAATCCTGCAGCCTGTGTTTGACCATTTGATCATGATTTCAGGCTTCATCTGCGCAGAGACTCTCAGTTTCATTGCCTTTCACCAGTATGTCATGTATAATGTTAGTATGTTATGTTGTTTCACTAATGTTTACTTCCTCCAGCTTTAATCCAGCTGTGAGTTCATGGTCCTGCTGTTTTTGTGAAACTCTCTGTGAGATCTTGGATTAAACTAATCATAAGTGATAATTGATGAATTCTGACACACGTAACCTTGTTACCATCTTTAATCCGGCATCTTGTGTTTGATTTAATCTCAGGTTTATATCGATGCTCTTGGTGGTTTTATCCGTAGGCCGTAATGCCAGACTGGAGTAAATGGTTTCCATGGTAACAGTGGAGTCTGGCCGGCAGCCACATAGCAGTGTTGAATCAAAGCTAAACACACACACACACACACACACACACACACACACACACACACACACACACACACACACACAGCTCTTTTATATAATACTGTACGTAAATAAAGCCATATTCACACTTACTCTGTCTTTCAAATCCACACTGTTATGGCAACAGGCAGGTTACTGTCATTTCAGCCGAATCACTGAGTGATGCTGAGAACTATACAAAGCTGTGACTGCATGATTCATTGCTTATTTATTATTTTAATGTCTGGTCATTTTTCAGTGTAGTATTTTTAGAGAGCTGGTTTTGCTTTGCATTGGGAATTTAAGGGTGACTTGTGCAAAAATAAACAATATTACCAAGAACTGGTTGGACGTAGCATTTGGCTAAATTATTAACATAAACATAGAGAAATGAACAATTTCTCTCTCAATTTTGATTAATATGAATAATTCAGTATAAAACTCTGATTTTGGTCTGTGTAGGTAAATTGTTTATTATTGCTGTCTGACTGATGGTTTAAACTTGGTTTGGTTGTGTTTATGGTGTCTGAGGTTGAAAGCGTGTTATGTAACCGGCCCACGCTGGCTTTCGCTTAATTTAGCTTCTGCCAAAGTAAATGTGTGTCAGAGTACAGTACAGTTTAACCAGGCCGTAAGAATAGTTTCCTAATGTTTCCATTAAGTAACATAAAAGTAACAGAATGTTCTAAGAACGTTCAGAGTGTTTCTAGAACCTGTTGTACATTATTGCTTGATTATAGGAACATTGTTCAAAAAGTGTTTAAGTTCTGTAACGTTCTATCAACTACTGAAGAATAATTTTTATGACGCATAGTGTGAAAAACATTCTATCAACGTTCCAGCAACTTTTTGATACCTTTGAGAAAACTTTAGTCAGCATTTTGAGAATGTACTTTGTTAACTGGTGAGAATTCAAAATTCCAGAATTTGGGAATAACAGGCTCTGTTTTTTGTGATAAGCAGGGCAACTTCTGAGAAACAGCCCCTGTTGTTCCTCAGCTGGTCAACAGATGACGCCGTAGAGTGACTGAACTCTCAGAACAGCAGAGGTCATGTGAAAATGGCTCAGTTTCAAAGAGCTCTGAGGTTCTTATTCAGTGTGCAGCTACTGAGGGTTTTTCTGCATTGAACGGTTTGCTGGCGAGGAGGAAATGAGGTCAAGGAGGCAAAGTCTTTATTGTTTTGTGTTAATGTTTGTAACATTATAGTTCCCATAAAACATGAATTTGCAGGTTATTAAACACAGTCCAGCTGTGATCTGTGTGACACTGACTCTTGTCATTTATCTGTCCTGTGTTACGGCTGAACAGCACTAGATTGATAGGTCAGTTGTGTTATGGCATTAAACTATACAAGTGAGTTTTTGAACAGTTTACTTTACCAACAGATTTTTTATTTAGCTGTTCTGTGTCTGCTTGTTTATAATAGTTTAAAAGAATATTTCACAATCATTATTTTCAGTCAGTTTATCTGTGAAATTTGTGCATTTACAGTGATGTAATTTTAAAGCATCAAAATGCATGTTTTTGCAATGCAAAATACAACATGTTGTGTTAAACATACTTTGCTGTTGCAGTGCATTTAAAATTTGTTATACAAGTATCTCTCAGGAAGGGTGCATTTGAAACCCTTAAATCCATCTTTGGTCAAGCCATAATTCTTATAGCAGTATTAAACACACACACATGCATTAAAGCAGTATTAAACACACGCATGCATTAAAGCAGTATTAAACACACACACACATGCATTAAAACAGTATTAAACACACACACATGCATTAAAGCAGTATTAAACACACGCATGCATTAAAGCAGTATTAAACACACACACGCATGCATTAAAGCAGTATTAAACACACACACATGCATTAAAGCAGTATTAAACACACACACATGCATTAAAGCAGTATTAAACACACACACATGCATTAAAGCAGTATTAAACACACGCATGCATTAAAGCAGTATTAAACACACGCATGCATTAAAGCAGTATTAAACACACACATGCATTAAAGCAGTATTAAACACACACATGCATTAAAGCAGTATTAAACACACGCATGCATTAAAGCAGTATTAAACACACACATGCATTAAAGCAGTATTAAACACACACATGCATTAAAGCAGTATTAAACACACACATGCATTAAAGCAGACACAAAGCTCCAGCAATTGCTCTCGAACCCACTGGTTCCACGAAGGGAACTCCTCTGTGAACTTATTCTATGACCTTAATTTTTTCCTCAGTCTATGGTCTTTTTAAACCCCCCTTTCATCATTTATAATTGGTTGTGACAGGACCCTCTCTGGGAATGTGTGTGAGCGCCGCGTCTTCTGCTATTCCACGTCCACGAGGTCCATGGGAAGAAGTTTGCAAAGCCCAGCCAGGGCTGAAACTCCGCCCCTCTCTTGTCTCTGCTCTCCGCCTCTCTAATCTAGATCCATTGGCGGGATTCTCCGTGATGGAATGCTGCTGAGACCCCCTCAGCCCCCTGGAGTTCATCTCCCACCTCCCGTCAGACATTCCAGCAGGACATTGTGGGTGGGATGCAGGGGGTCAGAGCCAAAAAAACCAAGTAGGACGTTTCCACAATAATTTAGCCTTCGTTTATGACAGCTTGTGTTTTTTGTTTTTTGAGAAAAGATCAGTCTCTGATCACCCCGTCAGTTTGACTGACACCCAACAGGAAATGTTCTCAGAATGTTGGCCGACGGTCTCTGAAGCTTCTTTCTTACAATTTCCATTACATAAAAAAAGTAGCAGGGTAGATAAATCTTTTAATCGTTGGCCTCTAGCCAGTCTGATGTTCTTATTTATTACTGAGTGTTTCTGATGATGCTGTTTTAAGTAATTCTTTGACACGTTGCAAACATACACAAAGGAATATTTGCCTCCATTTCTCCTCAGGGTCGTCAAGTTCATCCGATGCGCGGCATCACTGCAGTTTAATGATACAGCGACATGTTTAGCATCAGTGTGGCGTGTCGGGCGCTGGTGGAGGGGCGGAGCTTTGTGTGTTAGCGGTGGGTTCGGTCTGTGTGTGTGGCGTGGTGACAAGCGGGACCCTCGCTCCTCAGGAAGCTTTTGTGTGGGTCTCCAAAGAGGCCAAGTTCACAGAGACACAAAAGCAGGGGCAGAGGGTAACAGGGGGGCATCTATCAAAGGATATCAGCACATTTTTGGAGCTGCTGCTGGCTAATGCGTTGTGATTTGAATAGTGATGGGGGTGAATGAAATGACGTTTGATAATGGATGTCAAACCTTGTAGAGTTCCAGATTCTCTTGAAATGATCAGACACAGAATTAGTTGTGTGAAATCATATATATGTGTAAATATATATTTAGTTTTCTGACACCTTTGCTGATAACAGGTAACAGAACGAGTAAGATTTCATTTAAACAGCTGAACAATTGAACACCTTGAAATTACAGTTTAAGTTTAATTTAAGTTTGAAATTAAAGCTGCAATCTGCAAAACTTTTGTCTCTCTAAACATAAAAGGGCAGGTTAACTTTACTTACTTCTGTTGTGAATTGGGGTAAAATAAAGAGGCCAGTTTGAAAACTCATCTGTTCTGTAGTTGCTCAATAACCAACGTTTGTTTATTTTTAATATAAAAACGTTATTTTTATATTGCAGCCCTAGCTTTATTAAAGAATAAAACACTATTTTTTCAAGCTTTCCTCATCTGTCTTTTGTAGTAGACAGACTCGATGTCTGTCTCATTGTGTTTGCGGGTGGATGGAGAGAACGAGAGAGAGAGAGAGAGAGAGAGAGAGAGAGGGGGTAAATCAAATAAACATCAGCTTGATTGCTTCATCTCTGCTTTCCAAGAAACGGACATCCAGGCTGAGAATAAGCAGCGTTTGCACTCGTCTCTTCCGGCTCTGAACTTCTGAGTGTCTTTTATTGAATCTGGTCTCATCAGAGACGTATCAGGAGACATTAAACTCTCAGCTATGGCTCACTCAGATTTATATGAACCCCACTCTGTGTCCTGCGTTCCTAATGGCTTTCGCTTGTGTCTTGTTTTTTCTGCAGTCTTGTATATGATTCAGATCAAGTGCTCTTATTAATTACAGCTTTGCTGTTCTGTATTTTTACTTAGTATCATTTAGCTGTTTTTGTTATTCTTTATTTTGTCAGCCTTGTGATTTTGTAGAGATCTTGTATTAGTACAGTAGTTCCTTGCCAACACACTAAATATGAAACCTCTGAGATGTATTTGGTGTCAGTATAGATTTAATTCAGACGTTTTTTAGATTTTATCTCTTTTTGTTGTTACCTGTATGATTCCTGATTTCATACCTGATTCGTGACTCTTAACCTATTTACTTATGAAGTTAGTTTAGTTTTTGCTGAACGTTATGGTTGCCATGGTAAATCTAGGAGCATAAATACATTTTTCAGGAAACAGAAACATTCAGGAAACAATTTATTTACTTTTTTAAGCATATTGTTTGTAATTGGTTCGAACGTGAGCCAAACTTGGCATCTAAACGTTTTATCTTTGCCTCCAAAAAGCAGAACCGGGCCAGTATTGTGTGTCTGCGTGCAGTGAGAGGGTCTCCAGCATCGTGGGAGGTGGCCAGGTTTCTTCTCACAGGCTTCAGTCTCTCAGAAATCCCGCCAAAAGCCACAGGCAACCCCAACCCCCCCGAAACAGATTCACAGCCAATGCCCTTCAGTCCAAACCTGAGAAGGATTTTGATAACTGACAGAACTTCTAACGTTATATCATATATATCAAAACATTTTAACCAAAAATAACGTTAATACAAAAATAGATGTTTTGTTACTTAATGGAAATGTTCTTGCAACCCACAATTGTAACTTGGGATGGTATGTAAATATTCACTACCAAGATACATCAAAGTATCTGATAGCATCATTCTACCATCTGTTTTTCCAGGCGTCTCTTCCTCTGAAGTCTTTTGTGAAGTCACTCTTTTGAAAAACCACCTTCTTGAAGAAAAATCTGAAGATATTATTTTGC
>JBAJNP010008983.1:0-19063 GCA_036877545.1 Yasuhikotakia modesta
TTGATTTTGTGGTAAACTGATAAATGCCATGTTAGTACTCAGGTTTAATTCTGTGGTCAGTCATGTTAGAAGTTTGGGTGTATTATTTTATATGGTCAGTGGAGGCACTGTTATGTAAGTTATCAGGCCATGATTAACAATCAGCTATTTTAGCTCAGTTGTAAAGACAGATCGTTTCAGAACATCAGAGCAGAGCTTATCTGATGGCACAGGAAGCAAAGATGTCATTGTGTCTGGAGAGCATGTCACTGTTGCTGTGCCAAACATCCACCCTGACATGTGATTCAAAGAGTGTGAGAGTGATGTCACAAAGCCGCTCTCTGAGAAATAGAATAACACTTTGTATTTGCAGAAAGACCTCAGAAAACCACAATGCATGCTTAGATGTAAGATACATGTTTGAAATAAATAATTTTGGTAACACACACATACAAACGTTTTTCCAAAAATAATTGTATTCATTCTATTATATGGGCTAGCACTAAGGAATAAATAAAGGCAACATGTACATGTACAATAAATACTGTGTAAAATTGACAGAGACTCATACATTGGCTGCTAAAGATTTTCCTTTCTGTTTTCAGGAAAGTACACCCAACAGATTAAACATGGCCTGATACAAAAGATTTCTCTGTATTTTAAAGCTCCAGTATGTTTTAGAAATACAAGCAGCATTTTTACTGTACCTCTGTAATTAAAGTATATCCTTACACAAAGCAATTCTTAGTAAAGGTGGCGGCAGGTATAGACTACTATGGCTGTTCACAGCTGTTCTTCAGTTATTTGTGCTTTTAACTGAAGTCCAATGTAATCTATTCTTCAAACACATTTAGGGCATTTCTCAAAAAAGGGGCTTATAGATGCTGAATATATGCATTCTTGAGTTGAACTTTGCAGCTGGATTCTTCTTGTCTGATTGGCAGTTCTTTTTTATTGTTAAGTCAACACTGGTACACCTTGGCAGCATTATCCCATAACTGAGCTGTTGAGTTTAGTGGATTTAGTGTAACAGGATTATATAATAATTCACAGGTTGCGACTTGCTTTAGGAATAACTGCAGTCAGGCCATGTTTTGCCTGATTTGAAAGCAGTGCAACTATGTTTTAGCATTCTTTATAAGTATTTTCTGGAGGAATATGCACATGCATACAATTGTACTTAAGTACTAATTGAAACTAAATTATCCATTTTAAGTGTCCTATATAAGCTATAAGTTATAATCGCTGTTTAACCACACCCAGTAATCAAGTCTTAAATAATTAAATTCAGGTTAATATTTTACAATTTACAATTTCAGGTGACATGTTTCAGGATATGACTTCACTTTAACATCTGGTGTGTCTTAAAGCGTCACATACAAGTAAACAAGAGTAGTTATACAGGTATCAAGAACATTTTGATTTCAGTTTTAAAGCTTAAGGGATTAAAATGAATGATACAAATTTTTTCTGAATAAACAAATGAAGCATTTTTAACTAGCTACCTTGAAATTAAGCAAAACTGACATTGCTCATTCTTTACCTTAAGTATAATTTCTCAGTGTGTCTTAGATTGTTCATATGTGTTATACATGTAACATGTAAGATTACCATTTAACAATCACACATCACCACAGCACACATCTATATTTCCCAGCAGCATGACTTGAGTTCACATTTGTCTTCAGCCTACACAAGTGAATCAATGATGAGCCTCTGATATTGCACAACTGGGCCTTTTATGAATAAACAAGCACCATCTTATGTAACAGACCCAAATTGTGAAGGTCTAATTATTGTAGTACGGCACAATATACAGCACAATAAGCATCTGAATTGCATTTCATGACGTCACACTCAACCTTAAAGCATTCCGTGACACCCTAACTTCTCAGTGCTTCCCAAACACACCCTCCAGTGTAGTCCTGTCATTGAGCAGAAGTCCTCTCCTATAGAATAAATCCAGGGCCTGTTACATTAAAATGTGGTGTTATTTCAACCAATTGCTTGGTTGCTAGGTTATTCATGTTACATCAGATTTTTTTGTTTTGTTACTTAAACCCATGAACTTTGCATTTCTAGTATATGTGCTACAAGAACTTAAAGAAATTATACATTGTATTATATATTATTATTTGTATTACACAATTATTATTATTATTGCTGTTTAAATTAATTACCAGACTTGTACACTTGTCATGTTTTGCACAAGAAAACATACATTTCTGAAACATGATGTAAGAATGATGTAAGTGATGTAAGAATAAGCCTATATAAAACCTAAAAATAAGCTCAATGGTTCTTTAGTTAACAATAGTTGAGTTGTGCTATTTCTGTATGTATTTGGGCAAAACCTTCCAAAATACAGCAATTGAATACAATGTCACAGATCTAACTGAGAGGGGTTTGTGTACTCTCAACACAACAGGCCCCAGTGCACAGTGTGTATTCATGGACTCCATCCAAATGGCTTTACAACAAACTTTGAGCTATGAAATGGCCATTCTTCACACTAAAATAGAATTATAATAAAGACTGGGCAGCCTGATCAACGAGACTAGGACAGGAAGAAGTTCTTTTGATAGGTCCTCACTGGGAACAGTGATAGCTTCATCAGCAATAGACCGGGCTTAAATGTCACAGAAAAAGCAACAGCCTGCCAGCATTTGAATTAGGACCCATCCAGAACACAATTCCTCTTTGACCGCTTTAGTACCATCGACTACAATAGCAGCAATGAACGACTGACAATCTTCCCACAGAGAAGATGCCTACCTGAGGCAAAATGTAAATGTTGCTTATCCACTGGGAGGTGTGTGAACAAAAGGCTGGTACATTTGTGAGAACTGGGTGTAGATAATAGGAGAGGTAAAGGATTAGACTGGTTATGCTGCTACCACAGGTAAAGTTCTGTTAGGAACAGATGTCATGGTGCCATGTGTACACAGCAGATACTTTCAATGGGAATGAGTACAGGAGTTTACTAAACACAAGATAATAATCACAGAGGTAAATAAAAAAGTTTTTTGCTTGCTTGTACCATGGTCTCTTCTGTAAGTAGTAAAACAAAGACCCTAAAGCAACAGTTTTCTACATTTCATCTCACATTCATGAAATGTAGCACTGAGGTCTCCTATTTGAATAAACCTACCTGTCCTCAGGTAACACTCAGAATCCATTTAGGTAACACACAGAATCCCAGTTTAAATCTTAGTGTGTCACAATCACAGTTCTCATAAGAAAGAAAATAAATAGTAATAGTAGCCTGAGTTTATTATGACTCTTCTTATAATGCTGATACACAGATTTACTGATAAATGACTTTAGACAGTCAGCGAGAAGATAAAAATGTGTTCTGTTGTGAGTTGTGAGATCTGATGTAGCTGATGTCCATGTTTTATGCCATAACCTCAACACAAACCACACATATTTCTGCTGCAGTTCCAACTTCATTCAAAAAATAAACTGTCGAAAACAATCCACTTCCACATAATGTCACAGAGAAACGTTGCCTCTATGTTGTTACATTTAAACATCAGCTAAATACATTTTAATCAGTTCAGTTGACCAGAAATTGTATTGTATAATATTATATTGCTTAATGTAAATTGCTATAAACCAGTGGACACAAAAATGCACATATACTCATAATTTGAACATTACTGGGTTCTTTATAAGTCAATATTTTCAAACAAATCTATTGTATTGGATGAGACGTATATTTCTTGATTTTTTTTTAGAATAAAAAGTAAATCTCTCTCACTCTCACACCATGTTTATCTGAGAAATCTTCTCTAGCTTTTCTTTTTAATGTCAGCAGAACTTAATTTCCTTCCTTAGCCAGGACAAAAGACTTTGAAATTGGGCTAATTTCAGCATTTCTCTCTTTTCCTGTGATGATGGAAACAGACGGTTCCTGACTGGAAGTTTTTGTGGGTCACACCTATTCATAGAAGCCATTTCTTTCCATAGTCCAAAGCTCACCCAGGGTAAACAGAATTAGTTTCAAAAGATGTGCAATATTCACTCACATTAACTGCTCACAATGTTTCTGTAATAACATGTCAAAATGTACAGTACTCAAAGCAGAATGATACTGAATAATAATGAAATTGCTGCAGTATGTTCTGAAGTGGCTATGAATAGTTGTGCGCTCATCTTAAAAATATCTTATATACTTGAAAAGCATTTTCATAAGGTGACAGATTTAGCCATATCATCATAGTCATTACAGCACTCCTGTTATAACATTTAAATTTAGATTTATGCATTCAGCAGACGCTTTAATCCAAAGTGACATTTAAGATATACAATTGATCAGGACATGTTCACTAAGACTCAAACCTGCCTTTGCAATGCTCTACCAATTCAGCTAAATGGCCCTTTTAGCTGCCATTATATTTATATGTTTTTACAAGTTATAAGAACTTTATTTTTGGGACACAATTTTTTATTAAGTAGGTCATGAGCACCATTATCTCATAAATTAAACTGTAACATTTTATTTCCAGCTGACTGACTGACTGACTGACTGACTGATGTTTAATTAAGCTGAGTCACAGCTCAACAGTAGAACTCTGAGCTTAAAGAAAGATCATGAGGCCCTTAAGCAGTCACACTGAGTGGCATCATGTGTGATCAGAATTGCATCAGAATTGTCTTGACGTCATCGTCCAGAGATAATAAAACAATTCCAATAATTAAAATGAATTACATGACACTGCAGAGAAAAGTCAGAGACAACTCAACCCAGTGTTTTCTGGTTAATGTTTTTTTTTTATCTGCTGTGTGGCTTTAATGATTGTACATGTATAGTAAACCAAGAATACATGTTTGCACTATTAGCTCAAATAAATGTCAAGTGACTTAAAAACAACATGCTAGAATGTTCCCTTGTTAATAGTGCCAAATGATTTCATATGGCTTTTAATCAACTTTTAATCTGTATGTGGATAAAGTGTTTGTCACATCACTTCTTTATCTGAAGCTTGACCTGAGTTATACGCAGGGAAACACTTGTGTGGTGGATTAGAGTTCTTTATTTGATTTTATTGTAGTAATCTCTATGGCTTTAATTCACTAACCTCAAGCACCAACACTGACATCATGCATGCTGCCTTTACGTAAAAGCTTGCGTTGTTCTGACTTGTATGCTGATTAAAATGTCATTTTGTGAACCCTGTTTTACTTTGCTTTCTGTCACATTCAAATATGCATTCAGTCACTCCATTATATGTTTTGCATTAAATTTAACAGCACTGATTTGTAGTTACACCCATCTCATTATTAAAGTATTATAAGTATTTTAGGGCCTATTTTTGTACCTGTTTTGGTAAGAGCCACATGTATCTACAGTGCAAAGCAGACAGACAAGTTTTCTTTCATTTTTGTATTAGTTTGCAAATGTTAATCACCCAATGTGTTTGTTCTGTGCATTTTCTGGTACACGTGAATAGAAAATACAGTGCTGATTGTCCTGCATACTTTCCTGCGTATTTTTTATTTTTAAATTACTGTACTAGATGGGTAACCGATTCCTTAAGAATTTCATGCAAATATTTTCCATGTGTGTAACTGCATCAAATCTAAAAACAAACTGTGAGACATCTTGACAATCTTGTAATTCTGCATGTTACTTTTGCATTGACACAAATCTTCTTCAGTTCACTGACACCAGATTACTGACACAGACGCAACTTCAGCAGAATAACTACTGCACATTTGCGTCATTCTTGGTCACGCATCACTGTTTTACAATTACTTGCTCAGGACTAGACAATTGATTCAAGTACAATCTTCTGAATGCAACAGTTTGTTTACAGTTTGTTCTGTCTGTGCCCCTTTTCAGTCTGGTTTGTTTTGTGTCATTTAGACGTGTATATCAGATGTAAATCCATCCACTCTGGTCTGAGAAAAATAAAGGATTTACAAAGATTAGAAAAGACCAGCAGCAGGCGCAAAGCACAGTTTTGATGTGAGGGGAGCCTGAGGGCAGGTTTGGGCCATAATTATGTTCTGTCACAAAATTTTTATTTAGTTTTTTAGCCTTTATTTACAGACTTGTAGAGACTGATAAAAATGCTGAAGAGATCAAATTAACCCCATGAACCAATTTGTCCTGTATGAAAAAAGCAGCCAATTAAAAATCACTGTCAAAACTGCATAATATAAAAAATAATAAAATAATTACAATCATTATTATACATCCTTATTAATATATCTTATTAATATAAGTTATAGCTCATTATAATATAATTTATTCATTTATGTTGTTCCTACTCTCTTGTGTGGGTGTCACACATGCTAGCTAGAGTCATTCAGCATTTATGGGGTCATGGCAGGTAAAGGGAATTTATTAATTTACATTTGAGCACCATTCAGCTCAACACACTAACAAATTTACCACAGTGTCAATTTAAAAAAAATGCCTAGTTTAGCAACATCCTGTAATGATTTCTGGTACAGCAGGGCTGTTCAATTTAAACCTAAGCATTTTGTAACTTCCTATGTTGTAAAAACCGCTGAACTGAGATCATTTCAGATCAGGAGTAATGTCATGTGTGATCCCTTCTGAGCATGATAACCCTTTACTTTACATTAAATACTGTACATGTTAAATACAGTATCTACAACTGCTTGACAGCTGTGTTACTTCAGACATGTCAGTACAAACACGTTATTTTATGCTATGTCACTGTCTCACCAGCAGAGGCCACTATTTAAAATGGTCACACTGAAGGTCCTGATTAGGGCTTGATGTGTTTTCAATTATTGTAACCTTGCTTTCGCCTGCAGTCATTTTTCAAACAGGGTAAACAAGTTTGCAAAAGTCATTCCAACAATCTTCTGATTTTGGAGCTTGCTGGTAAAGATGACCTAATTTGAGATGAACTAATTTATCAGAACTCACAGGGTCCAAATAAACACCATATTTCAACTCTAATAGAACAGTGCTTAATATTAAATGATTCTTTTTGACATCCCACCTCTGAAACAAAGAGACAGAACTGAGTCATAAATGCATGTGCTGTTAGTACTTCACCAATAGAGATAATTGACAACTTCCTTTATTGGAACCCAACTTCATTTATGTAATTCTTTCCTGGAATAATTCTTTCACCACTACCCAGTAAGGTGGTCCAGCCCTTCAGCCTCTGCAGATGATTCAGGATATTGCAGTTAGACCAGTTTTTAGCTTCTTGGGATTTGACTCAACTCATATTTTATTGCCAATCCTAACTCAAATAAACGTCAACAACTTTGTCAGGTGCCAAAGACTTTTAACAAACTGGTCCAGCTATCAGTCCAAACCAAAATATACAACCATGATACATCCCCCATTGTCCGACCAGCACTGCATGCTGTGTCACAGCTGTCGCCTTAAATAGACAGTTGTTTGTAAGTGAGAGGCATGTGTTAATTCCCCCGATTTATGTGAATTTTAAGATGTAATGTTTACAAAGTGACTCTGTGGTTGCCTGGATGCGTTAATTGAAAACAACTGCTAGTTATGTAATTCTGCAATATGTACACTTGGACAGTGTTTCTTTTTGTTAAATATATGTATTTGTCCTACAAAAATACAAATAGACCTGTGCTGTGTTTCTTAAAAACCAGATATACAATTGTAGGCATAAATATATTGTAGCACCAATTGGCATCAGTGGTCTTTTTGATCACAATGCTTTTAAAAAACACAGCCATGGCCTTAAGGCTGAGGCCTATAAACACCTTTGTGGTCATAAATACCACAGAAAAATGTGGGCAGATTTCTCATTCTGATTCAGATATACAGATCATCTCTGGATGTTAATGATTAAACTCCTTAATACAAATGCTGTTATAATAGAAGTTGGCAAAAAGGGTTGTTCAAACACCTTATAAACTACACAGTAGAACCCTGGAAACCACCTCTTAGCATTTCCTCATGGCTGAGCACTGCTTACATTTTCTTAAGAAGGAAATTAAATTTTTCATATCCTTATAAGAATTAGGTCATCTTATGACAGGTGTTTATTTTAAACACATTTGATTCAGATCAAATGTTTATTGTATGGATTCTGGACTGTTTACAGTTTTGGGGGATCCAAAACTGAAATTGTAATGAAAATGTAAAATGTGAACTCAGTTGCTTACCAGATGTATTTACATATATGCTGCATGCATCAACATAACAAGGATTTGCTGTGGCTTTGTTTGTTAATAGGTATATTCCTTTATCAGGGACATCATACATAATTACCTCTGTTTCGTTCAGTCTATTTGTATAGCAAGATATATCCACGTATCATGGCAACACACTGTGCTCCTTCTCAAGGGTAAAGATACAGGGAAATGAATGTAACCTGGCGACAAACTAATTTGTCTTCACACAAACACTGTAAATAGGGCTTAAATTGGATTTTAGGATGTAAAGGTTAACATTCCTGATTTTTAATACTAAGACATGAAAACTACTAATACTAAAAACATATGACATATATGACATATGACATATTTATATTATTGGTGCATAGAAAAATATAATGCGTGAGCACATAAATTAAAGTATGAGTTGGTTACCTGTATTACTTGATATTATATACCTGTCACACAAGTAATTGCTGACATCATAAGTAAGTCAGATTTGAAGTCACATTCAGGTAAAACCAGTTTCATGTTTTAGGAGTAAGATTAATCTCTGTAAACATCCCTTTATCTTAAACATTATGAGGCAGTTCTTTCTGTGAAAGACCCATATTGTTGGATTACTGAGAGGAGGAGCTCAGATCAGACTGCCTGTAAAAAAAGAGAACATGCTGTTCTTCTGATTGTTGTTCTGTAACTGAATTCCTACAGTGGCATGCAAAATTGTTTGCAGGCATGGTTTCTGTTAGTGTTCTGTTTTTAAAAGGTTTATAGGGCTTGCTTCCACTCCACAGGATGGAACAGGGTGGAAGAATGGGCGAATAAAGGAATTTAGTATTATATAAACAGTTATTCCCAGAATACATGAGCACAAACAGGGTAAAAAAGCAAAGCACATTTAGCATCCAATTTTATACACATATAAACAGTTTATAGGGGATGGTGATTTTGATGGTGATCCATCTTGCTTAAAAACTAATATTTGACTTGATCTAAATAAACCTACATAAGTCCAAACAGTGTCTTTGTTCTCTTGTTTTTGTATTTAGTCTGTTGTGTCGCTTTCAAGGACAGAATGTTTTGTTCAACTTGGGAAATGAGAAGAAATAAATCTCTCCTAAAAGCTCTGGAAAAGATCAGGGCTTTGCAGACTGTGACTGTGCAGTTTTAAGTTAAAGGGCTGTTCTACCAAAGAGAAAGGGGCTGAGCTCTGAGACTGAAATGTGATAAGCAGGACGTTCCTGGTTCCTCTGTGCTAGCATTTGAAGCGTCTGACCCTTGACATGATTAGACAAAGCTTTACACCTATTTTCCTAAACACAAACAGGCATAACCGGTGCTCTGTCAAGGCTTGTATACTTGCTTTATTGCGCCGGTGCGGCGGGCAAAGACTTGTTTTTACTTTTCCACACAATCTCACAGATTCCCTTTAGTCTTCTACCATATTCCACCACAGCAGGTACCATACGGATAATGATGAGATGTTTGCCAGCAGGGGAAATTAAGCATTAAATTATTAAACTGTCTGAACAAAACCTGCACACACTTTAAAAATAAAAGCCAGGAGGACCAATGGATCACTTTCATGGATTTGATATTAAGACCCCTCAAACAATAACAGATGTGTATCACTCACTGTGTGTATATCAAGCTAATTGTTGCCTCTGTGTTCTGTGTATATTTTAAGCAGCCTTAGACTTATTGGTCTGGGTTTTTTACAGGTCAAAGGTCATTCAGCAGACACCTTGTATAGTATTTTAGTCAGATTCCTTGAATTTATACACTAACATTCCTCACAAATTTATTACCCTTTAAACTTTTGTATCCTAATAGTCTGTGGACGTGTAAAAATAATGAGTTAACATCAACAGTAACATCAAATGTACTACTGTTATGGTCTCTTTTGTCTGCCTGTCTTCCGTGTTGTTTTGTAGTTTTATGTCTACTCTAGTAGTAGTCCTGTCCCTGTGGCCCCGCTCTAATTGTGTTCACCTGTGTCTCATTACCCCTGATTCAGTCTATGTATATAAAGCCACAGTGTGTCCTTTGATTTGTTAGTTGTTTGATGTGATCTGTGATTTTGTTGCTCCTTGTGCCTTCTACCTGTTATTGCCTATTACAGGCAATCTGTTTGGACTGTAATAAAGTTTTAGCCTGCATTTTTATTCTGCCCCTTGTCTTTTGTGCACTTCCCTGCATTACCGAGCAAAAAGCTGAAAAAATAGATATTTCAAGGCAGTTTTGTATGCTCAGACTTGGTTTGTTGTTTGCCTCCAAAGAAAGAGATTCGGTGACTGTAAGACAAAGGGGCCTCAGCTAAATACATGACAGATAACAGTCTGAGGACTAAGAGGATTTATAAAGAAAACCAAACATATGAAGTGCATACAGACAGCACAAGACAGTAACACAGACCAGTCCACAGTCCTGTATTAAAGTGATGTAGTGATGTAGGCTGTGCATTTGGATCTCACGAGCACATATGAGCTTTATTATCACAAAAAATATAGACAGAGGAGGTGGTTACATATTAGTTTGGTTTTCTAATTTTCAGAAATGTTTGAAAA
Organism: Yasuhikotakia modesta; assembly: GCA_036877545.1. Classification (NCBI taxonomy): domain Eukaryota; kingdom Metazoa; phylum Chordata; class Actinopteri; order Cypriniformes; family Botiidae; genus Yasuhikotakia; species Yasuhikotakia modesta. Next base: position 10,674 of record JBAJNP010008983.1, read on the forward strand.
GATTATTTGTATTTTTCAAGTTCTTTATTTTAAAGATATTTATTTCTATATACACAAATTAGGTTTAATGTATTGGCTTTTTTATCTTTTGTATTTAGATAATTAACAGATGCATAAAAGCATGTGTTTGTATGTATTGCATTGTAATTAATATACATGAGTGTTCATCTGGGTACCTGTGCTTTTCAGCATGATTATAAATGAGAGCATAAAGGATTTGCTCAATTATACAACAGGGACCCTGTGCCTGGAAGAGACTGTTGTAGACCCCCTCCTCTTCCTCTCAGAATTTCATACAGCCTTTCACTGCATTACAGACAGCCATAGTCAGAGCTGGTCTCATCCAGTCTGCTATTGCTGCTGTAATGTGTAGTTTGCTTCATTACCCCCTCTGTCATTCAACCTTAAAGCAATAATTACATCTAGTCTCTTTTTTATCAAATTTCTGTTTTTGTCTGCCTTATGAAGCTTTATTTACATTTCTTGACTATAATTCAGACATGCAACATATAGAAACTGTAAAATGTCCCAACAAGTTGCTACATATTTTAACATTTGCCATATGCAAATATAACCAAAAACTAGTGTCATTTACTTGAACATCAACAAGTGTCTGCATGCTTATAGTCAATGATTTATGAGCATTGTAATGTCAGTGGCTGATTAACTTTTTTACAATAAAGTATTGCATTGTATTGCATAATAAAAACACTGTTTAAACAATTGAGTAAGCCAGTTCATGATTATCACCACTGTTGGTAAGATTATTATTCATTTTAGGGTCAATTTTATTGCTGTGATTCTCCTACCGGGTGATTGTTTCCCCATATGATTACATAACCATGTTTCTCCTCTCCACACTAGAAACAACTCGGTTGAACCTGAGCATTCCGGTGGTCGTCATGGCAACTGAGCATCATCCCTCTTCTCCGAGCCTTCATTGAGTGGTGCATATCAGAGAGCATGTTATCAGAAGGTCATGAGTAATGTAAGGGGTAATATGGAGCATATCAGGATAAGACACTTGCTGATTTACATATGCTGGTGTTGTTTGAAAGTAACACTAAAGAGGAAGAATTTACACACATTCTATAAATCAAGTGGCACACTACATCTTCACAATGTATTGGAAAGCATTACATAATTTCATGGACCTGGACAAGAAGCCAGAATTGTAATATACAACAGCAGACAGAATCTTCACTGTCTTCACTGTGTGTAACTGTTTTTAAAAGTGACATAGGAAATTGGGTCACTGGCCTGTAATGTTCCACGCTGCATGATTTATGGAGATCCATGCTGTATTATTGTTTGTCCCAACTGGAAATAATCTCCATTAAGCCTGTTGTTATCAACACCTCCATTATTAGGCTCACTGGCTATTCAGATGGAAATAGCCAGTGGAACAGAACAATTAGCGTGTACATCATCATTAATCTGAAATGTACATTTTGTTGTAATTTGAATTTAAAATCTATGTAATTAAACAGCTTGTCTGTAGCTTGCAAAGCTAATGGAAGCCAAAGTCTCTCCCAATTCACTAACTATATATATATTAACCACATTGATCAACTATATATCCAACCTAACTTTTCTTAAAGCAATTTTGTAACTTATTGCATATAATTCCCTTCTTAAGGCATGTTTGGACAACAATGTACTGAAAAGCACAATCAGGAATCAATGTGCATGTATATGAGGCCTAGTTGGAACGTCAAGACTGTCACCATCTGCCCTCAAATTCTCTGAAACTCAACACTACGTGACCTGGGCTGGAGGAATCCAGGGCAGACATCAGATCTCTTATGCACTCCTGACACACTCCTGACTCAGTGAGAGACTGAGATTAAGTAACCTGGTCCCCCACATATAAATTGATTAACAGGGGCAGAACATGCTATTTTTAGTGTTGACACAGAATAATGACACATAATATGCATGGCCAGGACATCATCGTTTCCTGGGCTTGTTTTGTTGTTTACATAAAAACAAAGATGTGACGTTTTCAAAAGTGTGTACTTTTAAAATTACTTTCCAAGGTTTATGTTTTCAGGACCCCAAAATGCTGCTGTCATGTAAATAAACAGACAAATGCCTGGTTGAAAATGTTATGTAAATGGCCGATAAGAATTAAACATGTTCCCAATTTGCAAGTCAGTTTGGCTAAAAGTGTCTACTAAACGTAAATTCTTTTCAGTGAAAGTTCTTACCAGTTCCTGATGATTTGCATACTAACAACAATTACAGAAAATCAGATACATTTGCTTTAAAGTGTAACAACTGCAAATTACATAATTTTACCTGTTGATTCGGTGACTTTCTTTTAAACACAGCACCTGCACTAAAGCTCTACACAGTTTGACTGTTTTATTTGTATTATTTGTTTTAAGCATTTTGTTTATAAGGAAGCTGAGTTTGATAACAAATCGTTGCCCAGCAACCTTTTTTCCAAGGCTGCATTAAAAAACATCATTCTATTTTGTGATTGGTTGGTTGGTCGTTTTGGAGACCCAATCAATGATTTTCAAGATGGCAGAATTACTTTTTTAGTCCGGCATGGAAATGTAGGTTAAAGGTTCCACAACAAACTTGTTAACCCAGCCCCCTTCCCCTAACTCGGAGGCACATGAAGTAAATATTTTTGTCCCACAAGGCATGGATGTTCCCACATTTCACAGAATGAAAGAGACGCCCCTTTGTTCCCGCCTGAGAGCCAAAAACGTGTAACTGCAGTGTTAGCGATCAGTTATCCGTGTTGGATGTTTGTGCTCCTAGCAGCAGGCGAGAACAAAGAAGTCTATATAGGGGTATCGATGATGCTGCAATGCCACCAGGAATTGTCTGTCTACGTCCACAATGCGATTGATGTTGAGGAACACATGTTCGTTTGGCCGTGGGCAAACAGCGAGGAATGTAACCCTGAAAGAAAAAACGAAAGTTCGCTTTATTAACTTAGATGAACTTCATAGCTGCAGATGAGGCAGATGCGGCGACATATATCATTTTTAAAACAATATTGATCTGTACTTCCAACGTAACTTAAAAACAAGATTATATTTTCATATACATATGTTTTCAATATTTCATTTTCACTTTATACTGAACTTCGTTTAAATAAACACAAACCCTCTCTTAAGGCCAACAAAAGCCTCGTTTGTTGCAATCAAAGTTACCTGATTTAAGTGGCCCGTCCCAGTCAACGCCAACAACTAGTGCAGCATGTTCCGTTTCTTCTAACCCATATCATGAGAGCGCTATACACCTGAAGACTGTTATTACTTACAACAGGGTATTGCACCCAAACAGGGTCTCACCCATACCATGTCAATAAAATGATCCAGTTTAGGATTTGTTAATGCCATCAAGACTATCAAAGATTAATGGGTGGGGAAAAATGACCAGAAGAAACCTGGTTTAATTGATGCATGTGTGTATCTACATCAAAACACATACAACCCTGATGTATTAAGTGGTAATATGGTCAACATTACTCTATAAAGATATGGCAAAGTTTGTGATTGTCAAAGTCACAAGTCAAAGTTTAGATCACAGGTATACCGGAAAGAACACAGAAGAAAAGCACAAAGTACAGTTGTGGTAAAAATAAATGTTTAAGTCTTATTTTTCAGCAACTTATGTTTACCAAAACCAATGCCATTACCATAGTAGTGGATAATTCATGACAGAGCAACAAATATAAAAACAGGACAGTTATTGGACTACAATTGTACCGCACAACATGTTCAATCAAAAGGGATACAATGTGTCATTTAATACACTGACTATTAGGTAATCTTGAAACATTACATACTTAACCTACAAAAGAACCAGCTACTGTCCAGCCTTGGCAGCTCTAGGGTCTTAATGTGCACTTGACTCATGCATCTCAGTCCACCTAATGAGTCATAAAACTGGAGTTTTTAAAATCACTAAAGAATAAAAAACCCCAAAGGATAAGACATGCCCTGCAACACTGTGTCCCCAAGTAAGATCATGTTAACATTAATTGTAAAATGTTAAGTTGACCAGTCAACTTCAGCAACATTAAAATGCAAGATTAGAACCACCCTGATAGAAAACAATACAGTACTAATTTGGCTTCTGGGCCATTTAAAAAAAAAAGAAAAAAAAAAAAGAAGTATGGAGGGGGGGGATTTAGTCCAGAGAAGCTCTAGTAGTCCACGGGTTCATCACCCTCTTCGTTAAGCAAACATGTACGAATCAGGGCCTCAGTGACTGCGTAGGGGTCACAGTTGGCAGATGGACGGCGGTCCTCAAAATAGCCCTTCTTCTCTTGTCCCACAGCTCGTGGGATGCGGATGCTAGCACCACGGTTGGCCACACCTGCGGAGAACTCATGGATGTTGGAGGTTTCGTGGTGGCCAGTCAGTCTACGAGCATTATCCAGGCCCCCTTTTGGATCATAGGCACGAATGTGGTAGCTGTGTCTCTTTCCAAGCTTTTCAATACCTTCCTCAATGGCTCTAGTTAGTGAGAAACAAATGTCACAATGAAAACCATTGTAGGAAAGGGACCTCCTTCAAATAAACAAACACAGACAACAAAACTAGTTGTGCAATCCAGCAAATAAATTGGTACTCACTTTAGCCCACCCTCTTCCCGCATCTCCTTGGTGCTAAAGTTAGTATGGCAACCAGCACCATTCCAGTTACCAGTGATTGGCTTGGGGTCAAGAGAGGCTACCACCCCAAAGTCTTCACAGACTCGGTGCAAGATAAAACGAGCTACCCACAAATGATCTCCCATGTTAATGCCCTCACAAGGGCCAACCTGGAACTCCCACTGTAGGAAAAAACTTGAATTAAATCACATTCTAAATGGTTTGCATTTAATTGCTGGCTATTGTGTCTGCTTAAAATAGATTGAATTGGAATTTACCTGAGCTGGCATGACTTCAGCATTAGTTCCACAGATCATTACACCAGCATACAGGCAGGCTCTGTAGTGTGCTTCCACAATGTCTCTGCCATAGGCCTTGTCTGCTCCAACGCCACAGTAGTAAGGGCCTACAGATAAAAGACAATTATGAACCAGAGAGACTATGAACTTCAGAATGGTCAATACAAACAGGAGACTCCCTTACCTTGTGGGCCAGGGAAGCCATTAGAGGGCCAACCAAATGGATGTCCATCAGTGCCCAGGAGAGTGTATTCCTGCTCCATGCCAAACCAAGGGCTTTGATGGGCTACCATTTCCATGATCTTTTTACAGGTTTGACGATGGTTGGTTTCTGTTCAAAACAAAGGTAGCAATGTTTAAAAAAAAAAACCACATACTAAAAATACAACAAACCACAAAAAGAAAAACAAAAGGAAAGAAAACAAACAATATGTTCCTAAAAGCAAACATACCTGCAGATTTCCGGTTGTATTTAAGCACCTCACACAAGACCAGTTTGTTGGGGTCTTTGCGGAAAGGATCCCTGAACATGGCACAGGGGATGAGATACATGTCGCTATTGGAGCCTTCCGATTGATATGTGCTGGAACCATCAAAGTTCCATTCCGGAAGTTCTGAATAAATGGAATATGGTCATTAAAACTTAAATCAAAGTCTCTAGTAGATTATGGATTTCTGCTTTGCCTGACTTACCTTCAACGCTTTTGGGTTCGTTATCCAGCGTCCTAGTCTTGCATCGCAGTCCCTCTCCGGTTCCATCTATCCAGATATACATGGCTTGTACCTTATCTCCCTGAGGCAGTTCCATATACTGCCGTTTCACTACTTTACTCAACTGAGCGCTGGAAGACGTGGCCATTGTTATTACTATAATACGCCTAAACAGAGAAAGACACATTTCCCCAACATTACAATCACTCATAATCGTTAAAAAAATAAGTCAAACAGTATACATCGTATCAAACAAGAAAACTCTCTTAAGCATAAATTCAAAATTAACATTTGCTTATAAAACCTGACAGTTATTAAAATATTCTCACTCAATAATCCCCCTAGCAGCCCACTAGTAAAAAAACAATGACCGGGTTGGACCACGTGCTCTAGAACCCTCCTTAAGAAATCTCCTCACATTCACGTCGATTGATTGAAAAATCGATCGGGAAAACTACCATCACTACAAATCAGATTTAGCGATCTGAAGATCACTTTTAACTTAACATATGAAAGTAGCCTCCAGTATTGTGTGCGAGTTTACCAGCGCATCCACAGCCACGCTCGTTGCAGTCGGTAGCCATGGTTACAACGCTGCAATAGTACAGCCCAAAGTGGAGAACTAATAAACGAGCGATTTCAAAGAACTGGAAGCCGGTGAAGTCAAACATTAAAATGACCATAAACAGAAGAATGACACGTTGCACAGACGGCCATTAAGACAAGCCACAAAGAAAAACAAACTCGCACAACTGGCACAAACGACAGTCTGTTGAATTCAATACAAATGAAATTAAAGTTACGTACCTGGACACCAACAGAACTTTAAATGTACGATGGCAAACTGGCACGTCCAGTTAATCGAGTGACAACTCCGCGTTTGGTATTCTCTCATTCTATAACCAGGAATTTCGCCTGTAAGCCTAATTTATATGTAGAAGCGAACGATCTCGGCGCGTTTGATTGGTCAGAGGAAAGCGTGATCCGTTTGTTCTCATGTGATTGACAGGATGATCGGCCAGCTGATTCGTAGATACCAGAACTGTAGACACGCCTCCTAGTTTGGCGAGAGAACGTTTGCGTACGAATAGTCTTTTGTTGCCGGTCATTCCGATGATACCAAGTTTGCCCCACCAAAGTCACAACGTTACAGTTTGTTAAAACAGGAGTTTAAGAACAGTGTTATCACATACTTTAAATCTTAAACTAATAAACAAAGCATTTTTGAATGAGTGGGATCCGTATGTTTCATAAGACGTTGAATGCCCCCATGTGGTGTAAAATATTGTTTTCCCAATGGATTACTGCACACTGAATCTTATGAGAGTTCACCATCATCATTAAACATCACATTCTCTTATTGTATATTCTCTTATTGTTGTTTCAAGTTAATTCAGTTTTTCAATGTACATCTACTGGTGAGCTGTTGTTAAATTGCTGTACACATACATGTTTAGATGCAAAACTACAAAAATAAAAATACAAGCACTTTTTCGAACTTTATTCTTGTTTTTTTGGATTGCAAATAAAAAAAACCCTACATCATACCCAGGGCCAGTAAACAAGAAACCAGTAAATCACAAACTCATTCACTTTTTGGCTCCTTCAACACATTGAACTTTAACTGTATAATTGCTGCAAAGGCAATAGAAATGACTAGATCAGCACATTTGGATGATGGTTAGCCCTAAGACATGTAAAACGGAGTAATCGTCACACCACACAGAAAATTTGCATTTGAATTTAAATAGTTTTCAAGTTATTGTTGTGACATTTTGAAGGTCTTTCAGGATTTAGTATTGTTGTTGTTGTTGTTGTTGTTTTCCAAGTCCTTGTTTTTGCAAATGGCTTTCTATCAAACTGCATGATTTAATTTACTGTAAGCTAGTTAGCTAGCTTCATATCAACAGTGTTTGATTTCAAACCGAGTATCTGAGTAAATAAGCAGAACAAAACACCCAAGTAAATATTAGTTGTTCTTTTCATATGTTTTGATATTACCTGTAATAGTTCAGAAGAGGTAGATATTGGTGAAGTGTTGATTCTATACATATTCTACAATTGAATATGCAATATAAGCATGAGCACTTGATGCTGTACTTGATTTTGGTTCTGATGGGATCAACTGCTTCAAAAAATGATCTACATTATTGTATACTGCAGAGGTACATGACATTTTCAAACCAGTGTCTATAGCCACAAGTTTTAAAGAGATTACATAATGATTTAGTCATTTGAGGGCTTGGTGCAACAGGTGTCATAGATGCCTGTGACATTACCCTGGTCTGACCATAAATAATGTTTGTGGCGAGAAGGGGAGATAAAACAATTACCAATTATAAAGTATCTACTCTTCTAGACTCTTCACCATTTATTTTGTAGACAAATGTGCCAAACTGGTATTTGTAAAATCTTCATAAAGAGCCTTGATGGTGATGAAATCCATTGCCCCATAAATATTGTTTACAACTGCAGGCTGCCCCAGTACCATTCATAGCCATTGAAGATTAATTGTTGTACATTTTGACAGAGTACTATTACAAAGCACACTAGACAGCTGGTGCTGTAGAGGGAAAACTTAGGACACAGTTGGTTCTTGTTATGTGCAGGGGGAACAGCATCAGGTCAAACAGATCACATCACACTCTAATAGGCTACAATAGTTCACAGTTTCAGTGACAGAAGTGACCCTAAAGGGAGATTTATGAAGACTGTGCCACATTTTTGGGAACTTCACCCTGGGGTGCAACTTCAACCTG
>JBAJNP010008984.1:0-19061 GCA_036877545.1 Yasuhikotakia modesta
AGTGAGTACGTGAGTGAGTGTGTGTGTGTGTTTGTGAGTGAGTGTGTGTGTGTGAGTGTGTTTGTGAGTGTGTGTGTGTGTGTGTGTGAGTGAGTGTGTGTGTATGAGTGTGAGTACGTGAGTGTGTGTGTGAGTGAGTATGTGAGTGTGTGTGTGAGTATGTGTGTGTGTGAGTGAGTGTGTGTGTGTGTGTGTGAGTGAGTGTGTGTGTGAGTGTGTGTGTGAGTAATTTAAAAATGTAAATTATTATTACTATATTGATCTTTATTAGCTTTATAGTTGATAATTATTACTGATTCCTGTCCGGATTCTCGGTAAAACTAGCACGGCTTGTTAAAGGATTTGGAGTTAGCGGGACGCCCTCCGGTTTCCATAGCTCTGGTTTACCAATACAGACTTGTGTAGTTGGTCCATTAGTCACACAAGAGTAACTGCGAGACTGTAATGACACGCGCGATATCAATCAAATGCATGTAAACTCAAATGTTCAAATTTGTTCGTACAGTAGCTGTCCGACATTAGCACACAGTCTGAACACTGATTTGATATATATTAAGTATACAGACATTACTTAATGCGCTTAATTCGTTTAAGTGATCATGTTTACCACTGACGTTGACAAACTAAACACTACAGCCACTATTGCTATAGTAAATGTATTGGTATCTTTAGTTCATTACATATACTGTGTGGCTTAGGAAAATGAGAAAAGTTGATCTGAATTCGTCACACACACCGAATGGTAAGTTTCGTTTTAGGAGAACAGAAAGCGTGCAGACGTGCAGACGTATAAACTGAGCGCAGACTGATCAGAGTCATTTTGACTGCTGCCGTTCATTCCGGTTCAGCTGCGAGTGAACGCATCACCAGGGGTAAGAACCTTTATTTACTTTGTGTGAAAGAAGTTTAAATATGTATATAAAAATCTTAGGTGTTTTATTATTCAAATAAAAAGTATTTTTATTTTCTTAGAACCCTTTTGGTTTCAAAGCCTTTCGCCAAAATGACATTGGTTAAATATAAGACACCCGTGTGTCTTACGAACTGCTGGAACCCGATTGTTTTTGTAACGATTTTCTTATAACTCTGGGTCCGTAACATCTGGAGACACGGACGACAAAACGTGATTAAGAGATTTTGCCCGACCGATAAACCCAACCGTTCTCGCATTCATTAAGACTTTACCTGCGAGCGCGCATAAATGAATGTCATTCACACACACTCCTGCTGAGAAAGTGTGTATTGAGGATTGCATGCTCACACACTGCTGCGGACGTGTTGCTATTGCAAAATAACATTATACGCTTCGTCCTAAAAATCACAAGCAGGGCTGTCTGCAGCGCGCAAGTGTGACGTCAGAAACCACGCCTGTGCCTAATACAACCCCGCCCACACTCATTATGTCAGAAGCCACGCCCGTATCTTATACATCACCGCTCCCCATTCCGGGGAAACCCGGAAGTATTTTAAAGCAATTTAAGTCAGTTTTAGGGATATAATTTTATGTTTTCTTTAATTTTGTCAATGCATGTTTTATTATTGTTGTAATGGCGCAAATTAAATCATCCTAGGTAAATCTAGGTGCTGGTAAAGAATGTGTAATATATGGAGCATTGAAACAGCAGGTAAAAATCATGCATTGGTTGATTCAATTTAGGAAGACTGTTAATGAAAACCTTTGCACCTTACCTTACTCATTTATGTAATGAGATAAAACCACATTCATTATGATGGAATTTGACCTTTTAGACACATTTTCAGTAGCCTACAAATACATTGGCTAAATCGAGAGACTGCTTGCTTGATAGATTATATAAGTAACACAGCATTGATCTTCAGGCCTTGTTTATCAACACAACTTGAAATGTGTCCAGGTCCTCCAGATTGTAAAACGACAATGAGTTCAGAATCCAGGCACAAGAAGAAAAAAAAGTGAGTGATTTTATTCATTGATTGTTTTATAAAAATCATAATAAATGTCTGATTTGTACATTGTATCTGAGCTGTTTGTACATTAAAATTAAATAATATCAAATAATGTAAAAATAAAAACTGAAAGGGGTCTTTTCCCATTTTATATTTTCAAAGCTATCTTGCTATTGCTAAATTGCCTTTACTAAACTGCCTAGCCCTGCCTATCACTAGCATGTGTTAATGTACATTTTAACACATTTACACAGCTAAATACACACTGAATGTTGAATTAAATATACATGTAATTTGTACACCTGTGTTAATGTTTAACCGTATTATAGAAATAAATTTGGTGCTACATCCCCACCATTTATTGATTACCTGAAAGAGATTTTGAGAAGGTATCCAGATGGGGGACAAATACTGAAGGTACGTACTATGACGTTTAACACATTCCACTAATATGGTGCCCTTTACAGTCTCCTGAAAACAAGGAGGCACAAATTTGCTTTTGTTATTGATGTTAGAACCATTTGATATGTTAAAGAATCAGAATGTAAGTCAATACATTTTTTAAAAATGTTGTGCTAGGTTTTGTGCAACTTTTTTCAAGTTAAAAGGAAAAGCAACATAAAATAACTCCCCACAACTTTGTGATGTATGATGTATGATCAGCTGTATGATCAAAAGCATATTAATGTGTTCCATTACACTATATTAGTCACACTAATGTTGTGTCCTGTGCCATTTTACATAAAGATGCAATGATATGTAAAATGCTAAATTTAATCAAATTTCATTCCTAAATCACTGTACTTGTATTCTACATTTTGCATGCAACTCTAGAATTTGTCACCCATTACTAAATATTTCTTTCAAATCATTCTTTAAAATAGTGCCACAAAAAATATTAACATTATTTTATATTTATTGCAGAAATAAAAGTACAGAATCTCATATCATTTGTTTAAATAGTTGGATTGACTTTATTAGAATAACCAAGTTATCCAAGTTATTGTCTTGAGTTTCGATTTGAAACGATTTCACTGCTCTGTTTTGTGGTTATAATTGTTCTATAAGGAGTTAATCCAGAATGCAGATGATGCAGGAGCTTCATCTGTGGTGTTTATCCATGATGAGAGATGTTATGGGACTCAGAGTCTATGGAATGAAGAGCTCTCAAAGTATCAGGGTATGAAATGTGGATCCACAGCATAGGATATACAGTAGTAAATTATTACATTAGCACCATTGATATCTGACATCTACACCAGCCGATGTCAAATAGCAAAACAAGGTTGTAATTACAGTCCCAAAATGTAAAAGATAAATGATGATGGTTAAAGCTAAATGTTTTTTAACTCTCTTATGACAGGACCCGCTCTCTATGCCTTCAATGATGCAGTCTTCACAGAGCAAGACTGGGAGGGGATTCAAAGAGTTGGCAGAAGTATCAAGAAGGATGACCCAACAAAAGTTGGGAGATTTGGGATTGGTTTCAACTCTGTTTATCATATTACAGGTGAAATGCAATCCATAAAATCAAATTTTACCTCCATTCACAATTAGAAAACAATTGATTGTAATTGTGTGGGTATAATCAGTAGCTGATCATGTAATGTCAAATGTGGCTGTTAGCAGCGATGACGAGCCCACATGGTGACTCTTTGAAAACAATGCATGTTGGGCACATGAATTAAGAGAGTTAATGAAACAGTACTGTTTTGTCTGTTAAAATTAAACTTACTGCCACAAGTAGATATGCGCTATAAGCCTTCTTGACCGAGAATACAGCTAAAGTTTAATCTAAATTACTTATGCGGGAGGCACCTGTTTCAATATTTTTACAATTGGTCTACTCACGTAAACCAGTGGTTGCCATGGCAACATCATTAAAAAAATATAAAACAATTTGACAATTTAGCATCTTTATTGTCACAGCATGATGTTGACCAAATCCACATTATTCCACATTGAGTCTAAACTGGTCAAACTTCTGTTGGGTAAATATGTATACAGAATTGGTGACTATATCTAAAGCTAAGCCTATCACCTTCCTTAAAAGGGGCACAACAGAACCACCACACTCATGCTTAAGCTGGAATAGCCAACTTCTCTGAAGCGCTGATGCTAAATTTCATGAAACACCAAAAATATATTATTAAAGTTTGATGCATTGGCAATATTATTGGCCATATTAAGAGGAAATTTTACATCAGCTGTCCTTGTTTAAGCATTGTTTAATGATAACTTTGATGATATATTTTTTTTAAATGTTAACGTATTAAACACGTTATGCTGGCTTTTGAAGCCAAAGTCTGTCCTTAAAGAGTCTGGCATAAAAACATTGACCTCAATGGTGAGTTTGGATTTACAAATACCCACTCTCGGGGGTTCTTAGGATGTAAAATAGAACATGTTTTTGTCAGTTATGGCTACCCATAACCGAAATGTGACCTCTGCATTTAATCCATCCCTAGTGAGAAATGAACACACACAGAGCATATTTTGCTGCAGTGCCCAGGGAGCAATCACAGGTTAAGTGCCTTGCTTAAGGGCACTTCAGTTTCGATTACAAACCTGATTCCTTAACCAGTGGACCACAACTGCCCCTAAAATGTGGTGGGGGTAGGATTGAAACTATGCAAGTAAATGTGCTGATCAAACCCAAATGATATTATCATTCTATTTTATTTACAGATTTGCCATGTGTATTCAGCTCCAAACACCTTGCCATTTTTGACCCACAAAAGATTATGTTTGGAGATGATCAGGAAGGCTATCGATGGTCCTTAAATGATGATGAGGACAGAGACAATTTGTTGAACTTGAGCGACCAATTTCAGCCCTTTCAAACTATTGTCAGTTTAGTTAACAGTTGCTCTTGGGAGAAAGTTATAAGTGAGGAACAGTACTTCAAAGGAACACTGTTCCGATTCCCTCTGCGTAATGGACCTTCTGAAATCTCAGACACTTTATATGACTCCAAGAAAATTACACAGCTTTTCGACAGTTTCATTGCTGACGCCGACATTAGTCTTCTTTTTCTGAGCAATGTGTCATCCATTGCTTTGCTACATGTTGACACCAATGGTATTTGCAGCAACAGACTCAAAGTTTCAGTATCAACTACCCCAGTTTCTCATAATATGGACCTGTGTGATATCAAGCAGGAATGTCTGGACAGAAAAACCTGTTTCAAATCTGTATCACACATGTCCCAACAAATGGAAGAAACACAGTCCCAGTGGCTTGTGACACATTGTCTTCTGAAACAAGGATATAGACCAGAGATCGACTTTCTAGCCAATAAGCTGAGCTTCTATCCTCAAGTTGATGTTGCATTTCAACTAGAAGACAGATCACTTCGCAATGGACGGCTAAGTTGCTTTCTGCCCCTTCCAAATAATGACTCAAACAAAACTGGGCTTCCAGTCCACATTAATGCTTGCTTTGGCCTTACAGACAATCGGAGGCACATCAAATGGCAAGAGGAGGATCAGAGGAATGATGAGGCTGCAGTGTGGAATGAGCTACTTATAAAAAATGTTCTTCCTCTTGTATATTTAATGATTGTCCTGGATGCTATTCAATTATCCAAGAACTCATCCCTGCCTTCTGTCACTGTGTACAATCTTTGGCCTGACATGACCAAGACTGTACAATTTGACAGATGGTACAAAGTTGCAATGGACACTCTGAAGAGTCTTTTTGAATACAAGATCTTTCATCTTGCTGACAATGAGAACATTTGGGTGTCTGCTTCACAGGCAGTATTTCCTGTCAACAATACATGTAGTGACACAATGTCTGCAGTATCAAGATTGTTGATTTCACAGGGAGAGAACCTCATCTCCGCCCCAACACATGTTTTGAAAGATGTTCAAGAAATCTTCCTTGAAAATGATACTTTTAAAAGGGTGACTCCATCCTTTGTTAGAGGTGTTCTCCAAAGATGTAACATTAAAAATCTCAGTAAAGACGACAGATGTTGTGTTCTTGAGTTTGTACTCAGTGATGAGAAGTACACAGAGCTACAAGGTCTTGATCTTCTGCCTCTCAGTGATGGAACCTTTACATCATTTAGCAATAAAGAGCAGGACACGGTTTTGATTGACAATGAGAAGTTTCCAAGGTAAGGTTTAATATCTAATTTCACTTGAACTTCAGTGTTTGATTAAATTGTTCTGTCAAACAGTAATTCTGTTTGTCTTTATCTAGAACATTGTTGCCATTTTGCCAAGAAAGGTTTTTGTCCAAGGATTTGAGCCAATCATCCACAATGCATTTACGGAAACTAGCAGCGAACAGTAAGAAAGGAGTTTTCAAGTTCTTCTTTAGGAAAATTTAGAGTGATATGAACTGAGCATGTATGTAAAAATGGCATTTGTTTAAAGCTTCAATATGCCATCTCTGTTTGAAAATAAAAATGTCAGTAATTATCTTAACATCTAAATTAAACACAATTTCTATAAGAACAAGATGCATGTGCGCCGCCATTCCAGCACATAAACACTCACCGGCCACTTTATTAGGTACACTTTGCTAGTACTGGGTTGAACCCGCTTTTGCCCTCTGCTGCTGTAGCCCATCTGCTTCAGGGTTTCAGAGATGGTATTCTGCATCTTACTATCATCTCTAACCAGTCTGCCTATTCTCCTCTGACTTCTGACATCAACAAGACATTTTCATCCACATTACTTGATTTTTTTTCTGGACCATTCTTTGGACCATTCTCTGTATACCCTAAAGATGGTTGTGTGTGCAGTAAATCAGTAGTTTTTGAAATACTCAGACCATCTTATCTGGCACAATCAACAATTTCATGTTCAAAATCACTTAAATCTCCTTTCTTCCCCATTCTGATGCTCTGTTTCAACTTCAGCAAGTTGTCTTTACCACATCTGGATGCCTAAATGCATTGAGTTGCTGCCATGTGATTGACTCATTAGCAATTTTTGTTGTCAAGCAATTGAACAGGTATACATAATAAAGTGTCTGGCAAGTGTATACGGTTTAGTACCCAGATCTTCTTTCTGTTTACGGACATATGTAATGACAGAGTTGCAAAATCAGAACTGATAGCTTAAGTTTAACACTGCGAATCAAGATTTCTGAGCACCAATCCATTATGTACGTGCTCATAATTCATATTTGTTCATATATAGTTTTTACGTATAATAGTGGAAGTGATTTAACTATTCAGCAATTTTTAGATTTTAATCTGTACTTTTTGTAATAAATATAACAAAGTAAATAATAAATGGGGCTGATCTCACTGATCTCTGTTTCAGATACATATAAAATAGTCAATTTGGATGCAAAACACATTGTTTCACTCACCAAGAAACATCTACCCATGGACTGGAAGGAAATGCAAGGTCATGTCACATGGAAACCAGGAACAGATCACCATCCACCAAAGAGCTGGCTGGTTGAGTTTTGGAACTTTCTTAGTACTGAATGGGATGATTTAAGTGACTTCATCAGTGTCCCTTTAATCCCACTTGAGCCTCTCCAGAATACAGGCAATTCTATAATGTTAGCAAGGTTGCAGAGGAACACAACTCTGATTTTTCAGAATTGCAGGGGGTCCTGTTTGTCAGATCATGTTCAGAAGGTGGTACAGAAGGTGGGGTGTACGATCATAAAAAGAGATGAGTGTCTCAGACATCACAACATTGAGAACTATGTCCTTCCAGCTTCACCAAAACATGTTCTACAAGCATTTTTGAATTTAAGCATAGATCAACTCATCAACAATATTGCTTCTGCCTCACTGCATGATAAAGAGGAGTTTAAAAGCTACATTTCTTCCTTGGATTCTCTCTCAGATGCTGAACAAAACTTGCTTTCTTTCTTACCAATCTTCAGATTGATGTCTGGGAAATATGTTGCAGTCAACTCAAAGCAGGCAGTTGTTTTAACCACCAATCCAGCTATTCCAAACAATCTGCCCATGCCTGAGACAATTGTACAGTGTGCTAATGAAGCTGATCGCAGACTTTTGACTTCTCTGAATATTGAACTTCTAGATGCAGCTAATGTGGCTGTTCTTTTGGTTGATCATATTAAGGATTCTTTTTTTCACAAAGATGAGGAACAATCAATAATGAGCTGGATATTGAATCAGGGTAACATTCTGCTCTCACAAAGTAAGCCTCTGCTAAGAAAAACCAAGGATCTCAATTTCATTGTGACAACTTCAGGAGAACGCAAACAAGCATCAAACGTTTATGATCCCAGAAAAAAGACATTCCAAGACCTTTTCGAAGCTGATTTCTTTCCTCCACCTATTTACACAGAAACCCAAGAAATGATTCAGACCCTTCAACATCTTGGCCTAAAGACAGAAGAAAAAGAGATATCCCCTGCAAACATACTTCAAGTCATAAAACACATTGAAAAGCTTCGTATTCACTCTCCAAACAAGGCATTTAAAAAAGCAGACACTCTCATTGGTGTATTAAATAGGAATAATTTACTTTCAAAATTCACACAGATGCAAAAAGAGCAGCTGATGCAAATCCAGTGGGTGCCCTGTGAAAATCCAAAGTGCCTGAATGGAAGCATTTGCAAAAATCAAAAGAGAGGTCTATATAAACCTTCTGAAGTAAGGGACTTTAAGTATTCCTCAATTGTTGGATTTGTAATGCCACTTACCTCTGAGCTAACAGAACATGTCTGCAAAGATCTCTGTCTTTATGACCTACCTCCAGCTGAAAAAGTCATGGAGAATATTTCTGTATTGGGATCGATAGCAGCTGACATGGATGACCCAAATTCTGATTTTGAATTTAAATCCATACTGCACCATATTTACAAATTCATTCAAGACAACATAGGGAATTTCAGAGAGGCAATGTACATGAAATGCATTCCTTGGCTTTGGAATCAGAGTGAGTTTGTCTCTCCAAGAGATGTAGTTTTAACCTATCCACCTGAATTGGATCTGAGCCCCTATGTCAAGAAAGTTCCTGATGAATTTTTGCCATATCAAAGCCTACTGAAAAAATTTGGTGTGAAGGAGACATTGTCTGATGAGGAAATTGAAGAAGTTCTTCATGACATAAAACAAAGGATTGACGATAGGGATCCACCTTATGGAGATCCCACAGAACTTAAAGTGTCTATTGCCATTCTTGACTGGATGCGAAAAAATGAGAAGTCTTTAAAGGTCAGTACACCTGTGCCTGTCATGGCACAAGACCAAAATTTTACTCTGCAGTCTTTGTCCAAATCCATCTTTTGTGACATCAGTGTTAACGGATTGGATGACCTGAAACAAGACAAGGAGGAATTCTATGTAATTCATGAAGAAGTACTGCCCACCACTGCAAAGTGGTTGAAGGTCCCTTTTTTAAGTACCCGCATCTTAAAACCACAGTTCATAAAAACAGAGCAAAAGACTTTTGGTATAGAACAATGTGGGCAGTCAGAACCAATTACGCAAAGAATCAAGAACATTCTCAAAGACTATGATGAAGAAAGTGACATTTTCAAAGAACTCCTACAGAATGCTGAGGATGCTGGAGCAAACACTTGTAAATTCCTCCTTGATTTCAGAAAGCACAAAGACCCTCCAGAGACTCTGATTGATGACGGAATGGTCCTCTGCAATGGACCATGCCTTTGGATCTTCAACAATGAGCTCTTTTCAGAACAAGACTGGGAAAATATTGTGAAATTGGGGTCAGCATCTAAGGAAAACAAAATTAAGAAAATTGGAAAATTTGGGCTTGGATTCAATGCTGTTTACCATGTAAGTGATATTCCTTCTGTTCTGAGTGGGAAAAGCCTTCTCATACTTGATCCAAATGTCACCCATTTAGAGAAGCACATATTCAGCAAAGGAAATCCTGGAATTAAACTTGACTTATTTCAGGAACGACTTTACAAAAGGTTTCCTGGACAGTTCAAATCTTACAACGGCATTTTTGATTGTGACCTGTCAGCACAAAACATCAAGAAAGCTTACAATGGTACTTTGATTAAATTACCATTTCGCACTGAAGAAGAGGCAAAGAAGTCAGAGATCAGTTCAAAGGTATATGATGAACAGCAAATTATTAATTTTAAAAATCATTTGACAGAAAACTCCCATACTTACCTACTATTTCTGAAAAACATTAAATCTATGTCACTTCAAATAGTCCCTGAAAATGCATTTACTCCTCCACTGGACAATCAGGTTCAGACTCCCCTCAAAATGTCTAGAGAGGTCATAAAACCAATTGCTGGCTCAAATGACACAGTCCCCCAAGAGATTTACTTCATTATGAACAATGACAGCATGTGCCACAACATTACTGAGTACAACAGAGCAGAGATTGTTAAAATAGTTCAAGACAACCCAAAGAAACTGCTCAGCCAGTACTGGTTTTTGTATTCTTGCCCTGGGACCCAGGATTCTTTGCGAATGTTTCAGAGAAGAATTGAAAATAATCATGTGTTTTCTTTTCCAATTGGAGGTATAGCTGCACCTTTGCACAGGGAGGAACAAACTGATGTATGGTTCCCTAAAGAAGGCCTGTGTGGTCAGGCTTTTTGTTTTCTTCCTCTCCCGATTGAGACAGGTCTTCCAGTACATGTCAATGGGACCTTTGCAGTCACATCAAATAGAAAAGGCCTTTGGGAAAGAGGAGTAAAATCTGAATGGAACCAAGCTTTACTCAAAGATGCTGTAACCTCTGCGTACATTGCTACACTGCTTGAGCTGAAGAAAATGGCCCAAAATGGAAATCTCAAGAACTATTGCTTCTTCAAATTCTGGCCTAATGCAGAAACAGTAAGCAGAGAATTTTTACCCTTGGTTATGTCTTTCTATGCAGCAGTTGTACAAACTACCAATAGTAAATCTCTGGAGCTTTTCAGCAATGGACATAATTGGAGTTCTATAGACAAGGTGAAATTTTTTAATCCAGAAATTGAGCAGCACACAGCAGTTGGAAACATTGTCAAGGAAGTGTTCTTGAAAATGGGGGAATCATATTCATGTGTTGTTTCTCTCCCATCATGGGTACGGGATAGTTTAAGTAAATGTGGTTTTAAAGAAATTATTGAACAGAGAACAATCCATTGGCCTGAGTTTTACAATGTTGTTTTAAAAAACATAAGCACCATGGACACATACAGCAGGCACTGCCTTGTCCTAAATGCTATTGACTTGAATAATCCTGCTGTTGATGGCCTACTGAAAAAGTACCCATGCTTTCCGACACAAAGATGTAGGAAGCTTCAGCTTGTCAAGAAACTTGTGAATCCTTCTGGTAAAGTGGCTTGTTTGTACGATTTTGAGGAAGGACGTTTTCTTGAAGGGACAGCAAATGACTTTCTGTCACCAAAAAGGATTCTAAGATTATTATATTTAGGAATGCTGAGTGACAACTTGCCTTTGGAGGACATTGTAGAAAGAGCGGAGATAATACCCAGGGCTTGGCAACAAGACAAATCTAAATGTTGCAAACGTATTCAGTGTCTTGTTGAGTTAATGAAAGACTCTTCAGAAGATGAGAATTGTCCGCAATGGCATGCATTGTCACAAATATCTTTTCTTCCTGCTGTAGCTCCTTCAATTCAGCAAAATAACAACACCACCTTCCTGAAAAAACCCTCAGAAGTTTACAGTGAAAGCTGTTGCCATTTAGTGAGCATGACAGAATTCACAGTGGATTGTACAAAACTGCAAATACACAATTATCAACCAGTTCTCAAAAAATTGCATGTGAGGACAAACCCACCAGTTAAGACTGTGATTCAGCAGCTGTCTTTAGCACACAAACATTCTAGTGCATTTGATAAGGCTGTTCTCCATAATATTGCTCAGACATGCTATGATTACCTTAACACACACTTGTTAGAAAAGAAAGATCCCAGTCCCATTATTGCCCATGCAAAATCATTTCCATTCATTTTTATTGATGATCAATTTGTAAATGCGAGATCTGTGGCCAGAAATGAAGAATTTGAGGAAAAACCATATCTCTTTGTACTTCCTGCTATCTTCTCCAAATTTGAAAGGCTCTGGGACTGTGTTGGCATTACAAAACATTTTACAAAAGAGCAATATGTTGCTGCACTTATGGAATTGAAGATTTTATATGGAGCTGGTCCTCTTTCTATGGAAGACCTTCATAAGTGTGTTGCAATACTTATGAAAGGGCTGTATGAAATCAAGGATGTAAAGCATGAAAATTGTCTCATACCTGATAAGCAAGGTGTCTTGACACCTTCAAGAGAGCTCAAGTTTAATGACAGCCCATGGATGCCGGTTTCAGCTGATGTTAAACTCTCACATGATCTAATACCTCGGTCTGTTGCATGCCATTTCGGTGTAGTGACAACAAGACACTATACGCTGAAGAAGTGTATGGTCAATAAGTTTACCCCTTTTGCCAGAGAGTTTGGACAAACTGAGAAGCTTACTCTCAGAATAAGAAATATAACTGATGCATATCCATCCAAAAAGGATATTCTAAAAGAGCTCATTCAAAATGCTGACGATGCAAAGGCAACAGAAATTCACTTTGTGTGGGACAAAAGGCAACATAAAACAAAAAAAATTTTTGGGGAAAAATGGGAACTGGTTCAAGGGCCAGCACTTTGTGTCTACAACAACAAAACATTTTCTGATGCTGATCTCCAAGGTATACAGCAGCTGGGGGAAGGGGGGAAACATGGTACATTAGGTCGAACTGGGAAATATGGACTTGGGTTTAGTTCTGTGTATCATCTGACAGATTGTCCCTCCATCCTAACTGGCGACAAATTGCTGGGCATTTTTGATCCCAATTTGAAATATGTGGAAGGTGTGACAGCAGAATCCCCAGGCTGCATGTTTTCAATGGATGATGAATTTAAAAGGTCCTTTGAGGATGTTTATCATACGTTTCTTCCAGAAATGTTTACTCTTAATTCTGGAACCATGTTCAGACTCCCTCTCAGAACTTCCAGAATGGCAGAAAAATCTGAAATTTCTAACCTTACAGTCACAGAGATGGACATGGAGGAATTGCTCTCTGCCTTGACTAAAGATCCTGAGGGACTTATTCTCTTCTTAAAACACATCACAAAAATACACTTCTCAATCATCAATGTAGATGGAAATGAACTGAAATGTTCCTTTATTATTGAAAAAAAATGTCCAGAGAAAAGCAGGATATGCAAGGAACGTTTTAACACCCATGTTCAAAATTGCCTAATGTCAGGTAGAGCAGAACCACGCAAAACAGTCTATAAAATGCAAATTTTATCTGGAAGTAAACAAAGTAAATGGGTCATTGCAGAGTGCTTTGGCTGCTCAGAACAAAAACATTTAATGACAAATGGGCATATTCATCTGAAGGTTCCTCAGGCAGCACTGGCTGCTTGTTTAGGTAGCACATTTACTGACAGTTTCACTGGCAGGGCTTTTTGCTCTTTGCCTTTACCTAACAAAACAGGTTTACCAGTTCATGTGAATGCAAACTTTGAAGTCGATTCATGTAGAAGGGACTTGTGGAAAGAGGATGGTGATAGTCTGAAGACTGAGTGGAATCAGTCGTTAAAAGTAAACATCATCTCACCACTCTATGCTGACCTGTTGTTACATCTCTGCAAAGTAATGAAAAATGATGCACCGACTGCTCTTGTTTTCCTTAAGATCCAGCTGGAGACATCCTGCCTTCAGTACTTTCCATGCATATCAAAGGAGGTAGACAAAGCCTGGCATGAAATGATTTTAGAGGTCTATAGATCAGTTAGCCAACGTGACCTTCCTATCATACCCACAGTACACAGCCAACGTGAGCCTCCTGTCAAACCCAAAGTACACACTTTCTTGTCATTGCATCCTCCTGAACTAAAATACACAGTTAACTGGTGCAGTGTGTTTAAACCTGATTCAGCAGATTGTCCATACTTTACAACTATGGACCATGATAGCATTTTTGAAATTTTAGATGACACTGGAATGAAACTGGTACCACACTCTCTGAAAATACTTGAAGTGAAAGATAGTTTCAAAGCAGCTAAAGTGAATATCTCAGAGGTGAGTCCTTTAGCAGTGGTGAACTTCTTAAAGAAAAGGTCACTGAATGATCCCACACAAACAACTAATGGTTTACCTTTGCCCATTAACCAGACATTGATCAAAGACAAAACAAGATGTTCCAAACTTTTAAACTTCTGCTTGACAGAAATTGATAAAAAACAAACTGTGCCTGACCTCAATGGGCTGCCACTTCTTCTCACACAAGATCAGAAGTTAAGAGTCTTCGACTCTCAAAAGCCAAAGATGATAACAAGGTTTACTAAACTTTTCCACAGATATCAGGAAATGTTTGCAGACATTCAAAGCAACATAAAGCACATTCACATTTTGAAAGAGGGAAAGTTTATTAAGGACATAACAATTGCTGTGGTGGTGGAATATTTGAAAGCTGAACTTGTGCAAATGCTTAGAAAGCCATTACCAGATCAACAATGTCAGCTCCATAAGGCAGAGAAAAAGACAATCACATGGTTAAAAGATTTATGGAGTTTTTTTGCTGAACAAGAGAAAAACTTTCAAGATCAAAAGCAGAATGTTTTCAGTGAGATCAAGAAGCACTTTAATGACAGTCCTATTTTACCAGTCATCTGCCCAAGTCAAAACAACATGCACTTCTTACAAACAATAGGCAATGTATCAGAAGTGATTCTACAATCAGATGAGGAAATAGCTACCATTCTCATTCAGCTTGGGTTCATGATATTAGACTGCAGCTTTTTCAGTTCCTACCCAAACTTCAGTGATCTCCTGAAATTCCGTCTTCAGTACGTGGATCCTGAGCTTTTGAAAACAAAAGACAGAAGTGCTGTTTTGGAGCGGATATTCATGTACGCTCATGTAGATAAATCACAGTTTGAGCAGCTGTCTAATGATAAATGTCAACAGCTTCAGTGCTTCTTACAGCATGGAATTACAAGTTCCAAAAACAAAAGTGAATATGTGAAGATGTTCACATCTTTGCCCTTGTTTGAGACAATATCTGGAAAGCGAAAGGGAATGGATATACACAGAACATTCATTCTGGATTCTAAGCATCACATTGACTTTCCAGAATTGTATATTGTGGATGGGTGTGACAGTATTTTCCTCAAGAACAACAGCTTGAACTTGGAATTGACAAAAAGTCTAAACATTCAGATTTTAGATGATTTGAAGTTCTGTGTACAGTTTATTCTTCCGTCTGTACACCTGATGAAAGAGGCTAAACTTCTTGATTTATGTAGGCTGTTGGTGAACTTTTTGAAATTTTGTGAACCATTGGACAAAAGTATTATCTCTGCATTGAGAGGGGTGAGATTTATTCAAGACATGCACGGCTCTCTTCAGATGGCTGCACACTTCTATGATGAGAAAATAAACCTTTACAAAGTAATGCTCCCAGAAGACAGGTTTGTGCCTAAGACGTTTTGGGACATTTTTAAAGATAAATGCTCTGAAGCACAACATCTTCTAAGGGAGCTTGGATTAAAACATGAAGTGTCTGATGAAGAAATTGTTCAGTTTGCAAAACAAATTGAATCTGACACTAAAGGCGAAACACCTCTTGTTGTTCTCCAGAAAAGGTCAAAAGAATTATTTGAGATTTTGCTGTCAAAGTTGAAAAAAGAGGACGAGGACGAGGACAAAAAATCTAATTTATTGAACAGAGTTGCTAACATCAAATTCATCTTCCCAGCGAAAATCCAGCCAGAACTTTGTGCTTTTCACAAGCCCTTCGCTCAAAAGGGGGAAGTTGTTGCAATCAGTGGATCATTGATCGAAGAAAACATTGACCATCAATATCTCATTTGGACATCCATACCAATACTTCCCTCACAACACTGCTCTCCACAAGTCATAAAGAAAATGAACACTGCTGGAGCTTTGTATATTCCACCCCCAGAAAAAATATCAGAAAATCTAAAAAACATCTGTAAGCTTAAGTGTGAAACAAACAGTTTGTTGGAAACAAGAGAGAAAGTATTTATCAAGTCTTATGCATACCTACTCTCACAGGATTTTGATGGCTGTCTGTTCTCAGATATTCCAATTGTCTTGGTGGAAAATAGGACAACCCTTGTGAAAGCCAGCCAGACAGCCCTTGTGCTAAATTGCGCTCCTGAGTTCAGGCCATATTTGTACAACATTCCTTCGAAGTATGTAAAATTTGAAGACTTTTTCAAAAAGATTGGCATAGAGGAGAGCCCCACTCTCCAACAATATATCACTGTACTTCACGAAATCTATGCAGATAGTTCTGACAAAGAGAACCTTCAGGCAAATCAGAAGAAAACTGTCAAACGTGTTGTACAGCAGCTTTTATGTCTGATACAAAAGGAAGGAAAGCAAACCCTTGACCTAAAAGAGCTTTATCTTCCATCAACAGATGGAAAACTCTATGAATCTAGAACATTGTTCTTTAATGACACGGTCTTCCAAGCATCAAGGCTGGAGGATCCTCTGGGGAAAACAATTAAATTACTTGAAAAATTAAACAACTGTTATCTTGGGAACGATCACTATGAACATCAAAAGTTGTTACAGCTGCTTCCCGAGCAGGTTTGTCCCAAATTTCTTTCTAATGTCATTTCCGAGAACCTGGTTGGAACGAGTGCAGAGTCCTGTGATTATGAAGAGGAGTGTGAATTTCGTGGCTTGTTTGAAAAACACTTGTCATCTGCTGCATTTCGTCATGGACTTGTCTGTCTCATCAGAGAAGAGAACAAAGGTGAGGTTTCACAGTCTGAAGCAGCAGAAATGTGTGAAACAATCTTTGCTAGAATTCAGATTTTCTGTTGCAAAACTCTTGAAACTGAACTTCTGTTAAACCAGGAGCCACTTGAGGGCAGTAAGACTGAAACAGATGTTTATGTTCAAAAGAAGGAAGATGCATGTAATTTCTATTTGAAACACAATGATGATATGTCCCACAAGGTAGTAAACGAAGTCACCATGTGTCTCACCAAGGAAATCAATGTTCTACTGAAGAATTCTCTGTCCACCTCAAACCTTCCAGTCCTTGGGACTCTTCTGTTGTGTAATAACAGGGACGATGTGGAGAAAATCCTGGCCAAACATGGCATTCATAACAGTAGCTACATAGAGGAAGGACACACTGTCCTACCAAAACCTGGATGTCGTATACCTGAGGAATGGTACGACTGCCTTGATATGAACTTCTTTAACAATTTTGAAAGTGGAGAGTATGTTGGCTACGGTAAGGACGAGTCAGGTGAATATTTTTATGCTGTTGTTATAGACAGGCTAGATGATTCATTTGAACAAACAAGACAATATTCTGCCAGATATAAAATACAAGTTGGCAGTGATGACTTCATAGAGGTAAGCTCCCTTGACCTTTTCCAATTTAAAAGGGAAAAAAATGTAATTATGCCAACGGGACCCATGTGCAAAGACATTGAACCTCTATCAACGTCCATGCCTCCACCCAAAAAAGTTTTTCCACAGAAATTTGAAGATATCAAAAAAGAAATTGACCAAAGCTTAACAGAAATCTGGAAAATGTCAAATGATGACAAGCAGAAAGCCCTTAAACGTCTTTTCCTTCTGTGGCACCCAGACAAAAACCCAGGAAATGAAGAGCTTGCCACAGAAGCTTTCAAATACCTGCAAAACAGAATTGAAGAACTACAAGGGAAAACAGTACACAACAAATCCTCGGATAGTAAAGATTTTAGAGATTATTATCGCAGTTGGAACACAGAAGCAAAGAGACACAAGACAGGACGCGAGTGGTTCTATCAGAACAGTTCTAGGCGGCATCATAACTTCTGGTCATATCACACAGAAACTCCAAGACCAGACAGAAAGGAGGCTAAACGTTGGTATGAACAGGCACAATGTGATATGAAAGCTGCTCACAATGACACTGGAGGACAGAGCTCAGAGTGGTGTTTATTCAAAATACATCAGTCTTTGGAGAAAGCCCTAATTGCAGCGATGTACAGGAGACATGGACAGCATCCCAAGGGCTGTTCAATAATAGGCCTTGCTCAGCAGGTGTCTAGCTACAGCTCACTGCTGTGTTCCTTACCCACCACTGTCAGGCAATTGATTAAACTAGGTGTTGATGGCAAAAAAACTCAGTATCCAAACTGTCATCCATTTCCCCACATTCCAAACAGGCAGTTTAATGTTAACAATGCTAGAACTGCAATGGATATCATGACAAAGCTTTTGCTAAATATAGACCAATACATTAGTGGCTGATATATGCAGTTAATTTAGATTATACGTTTGTAGGTAGTGTAGTAAATATAAACCAGTACATTCATGGGTGACATATTGAATAAAAATAATATTAGTTAAATTGTGTAAAATGTGTTAAAATGTGTATTTTGTGATTTCTAATGAAAGGAGATGCTTGAGATTTTATATGTGGTTTGGTGAGTGGAGGTTGTTTGTTTGTCATTGTCTACCAAGTTACTGCTACCATTTTTATGGTCTTATTTTTAATGCTTTGTAATTACCATAAAATGTTTATGCATAAGTGCACCATATTGCATCAGAATGTCCGATTTGTTTTTCAGTTTTTCAATCAAGTTAAAAGCATAATTTAATAAAAAATATTAACAAATTAAAAAGCTGTACATAATTACAGCAGGTTTGCAGACTGTCCTTCAAAAATGATAAAAAGCAAGTGTTGTTAGAGGTGATCTGTACAGTGCTGGCCAATGCATATACAGTATGTATACATTACAACATTACAAACCCTCTGGAGTGCTAATAATTCCCTAAGTAACTCTCCCATCTATTTGGTATGTTTAATGAATTAAGGAAAATGGTCAATTCTTGATCAATATTAATAGTAACAACATGCAGGAGACTACGATGTTACACAAATATGTTAATGTGAAACAGTAATAGATCTAACCATGAATAAAAATGATGTTACAATAGATGCGTTGGACCCCGTTGAAGCAGTGCATGCTGGTTAGAAATTGTGTCCAACTTGAACCTGCGCCGACTGCACGTGACTAACATCACCTGACATCAAAGTATCGCCAGAGCAGCCGGCTCATTCAGAGTATCAGCTCATTCAGAGTATCAGCTCATTCAGAGCAGCCAGCTCATTCAGACTATCGGCTCATTCAGAGTATCAGCTCATTCAGAGCAG
>JBAJNP010008985.1:0-19060 GCA_036877545.1 Yasuhikotakia modesta
TGTGTGTGTGTGTGTGTGTGTGTGTGTGCTCTGCAGTATAACCTCAGTGACCCTCTTATCTTCTCATCTCAACTGTATGTTCAGGTGCTGAGGTCTGAGAAGCAGCTATGTTCTGCCATTTGTGTCTGGAAATGAATGTTGATGTTGTGTGAAAAATGGGAAGCCAAGACTTCTTGTATCAGTTGTAGAATATCTGATAAGAGTCTGATATCAGCCAAAGTTCAGCCAGCTTTGCTTTATGAGGGGAGAGTCACATTAACTGCAGCCAGCATCCCTCTGTCACCGTCCATCTGTTTCACAGCTCATCAAACACTTCATTTAAACTTCCTTACTGCTGGAATCACATCAGGTGTTTTCTAACAGGGAACGTTCTCAAAATGTTGGCTATCATACTTAACGGAAACGTTGGACAAACGTTCTTGCATCCAGCAGGGTTCTGAGTGACCCAACAATTGCACTTAACAATCATCTGTTGACTGAGCGCTGAACCGCTAACCGGCGTGATGAACCCGTCGGTCTTTGGGTGTAATTTGTGTAAACACTTGAAAGATGTTATCGCTCGCTGCTTCTAATTCCTTTCCACAGCAGTTTGTTGCTTTTTAATTTGTGGGCGGGTGTAATTCTGTCATGTTTGTGGTGATATTATTATGTGCTAATAGACTGTAGCGCTAGATTCCCGCTGGGCGGACAGCCACAGACAGCTGGCTCTCTCTCCTCTATATCCCTCGCGTCTCGCTCGCCCTCCACTCGTAGCGTCAGTACACTCCTCCGACTTTATTTTACTGTAAAATCTGCTGTCCGTGTGTGTCTCTCTCTCTTTACCTTTCTACAGTGATGGGGCCTACGGCACACCATTACTGGGCTAATGAGGGCTGTCCACAGCCGGAGAGAGAGCCTAGCAGACACACACGCTAACCAGCACTGACACTCTCATTATACAACTGGCAAACACTGAATGAAGGACTCTCTCCCTCTCTCTCTCTCTTCACGGCTCCTGGTCTCTTGTTTTTCTTCCACTCGGCCGGTTGCAACTCTGAGCTCTGGGTACATCTTTGGTAAAGTGCTAACATTTAACTTAATGGAAACGTTAGGAATATGTTATTATAACAAAAAATTGTTCCATGGAAATGTTTTTGTGGGTGACATGTTATCCTAAATCAAAAGAAAATGTATTTTCTATTAAAAGGTATTGTTGTATTGAAGCATTTAAAACTGAAAATGTCACACGATAAAAATTCTTACATTTTCTTACACGTTTTAAATATTTTTAATAGAAAAATGTTTGTCTTTTGATTTGGGAGTGAATTGTGACCTTTTCATTGTTCTTGACGTGTTTTATGAAATGCACCCGTGCCCAAAACACACAAACAAACGTTTTCTGTGTGTGTTCTGTGTGTGTGTGTGTGTGTGTGTGTGTTCTGTGTGTGTGTGTGTGTGTTCTGTGTGTGTGTGTGTTGTCACAAGGACTTCCTCTTCTGTGGTCTTAAAGGTAAACACCACATCACCGGTTAATTGAGCTGCCAGATATCTCCACCAATCAGGGCACAGGATGGTTGCCACGGTGAACAAACAGGGAAAGAGGGAGCAGTAAATGAGTGCAGGGTGTGATACGGAGGGAAAACAATGGACATTGGGCAGCCGGCCAGAGAAACAAGCAGAAACTGATACAATATTGGCAGTTTATGACCAGCAGCAATTACAACCCCACTTATGTTCTGATGTGAAACTACATGTACACACACACACACACAGATATATTGCATATTGTGACTTCAGTAAAAATACAGTTGCAGTTTTCTTTTTGTTGTCTGAAACCCATGGTGATGTTTTGTGTTGTGTTAGGAAGGGTTGTGTGGACCCAGGCAGGTGTATTCATGTTTTTGGTTATGTGTCTATAATGTACACGCATACACACAAACCCACACAGTGATTAGTTGGTGTGTGTGTGTATTATGTGTGTGTATATTGGTTTTGTAGCTGCTGACTCAAGACCCCCGACAGCAGCTGGGAGGGTTTTGTTACCTGTAACACAAACCAACACATGTTGTATCATTTACAGCCATTTTGCATTAATGGACTGTATGTGTGTGTGTGTGTGTTCATAACATTCCCTCCAGATTAACAGAACAGACATGCTGGTGAAATTCTCTAGCGACTGGAATGCTAGACTATAGCGGACCCTCCCCCATCAGATAAAGACAGTCTCTATATTGTGTGCTCACACACACACACACACACACACACACACATAAATCATGCTTGTGAAGTGTATGTTAATGGTTCTTCATGGTGTGGTACCACAGCAGAGCTTGTACATACAAACAACACAATCCATTATGCCTTTAGGTTTCAGAAAACTCTTAAACTGTACATACATGCTACAAGGGTTTTGTTCCAAAACCTACCAAGCTCCCTATCTAGACAGCATGTTTAGGCATAATAGGCACGCCTCTGACAATGATAGTATTTGACCTGAAACAGAACTGTACACTATACAGTTAAAGCTAGTGTCTGTATAGCGCCCCCTGCATGCAATATTTATTGTCATTCTCTGCCACATGCAAAACTGAACATAAATGCTAAGATTTTTTTAGCTGAATATGGGGACAACAAAGCAGGCGCTACCCAGCTAACAAGAGCGTTCTCAGAACATTGGCTAATGTTCTCTATATTTCTCTCAGAATTATCAGAGTCTTCTTGCAGTAATATTTGTAGATCTTTTTATAACATAACGTTATTTTTATTTTTATTGGAAGGTTTTGAAAACGTTTCTCAACATAACACATAAATAAACCAACCATAACTTTAATACAGGGTCTAGAAACGAAACATTTATAATGTAATGTTAGGATAAACTGTTGACTGTGTAAGGTAGATGATAAGCAGTGTCACAGCTCAAAAGGACCTCAGCGTCTGCAGCTAGAATAAGTTTCTGCTGTTGGTACTGACCGCAATATCTTAGCATGCACTTTCAGAATCACACAGTATGTGCCGTCACCGCCATACAGACGCTGCAGGGCAGAGCTTCAAAAACAATGAATCATATTCTGCGCAGATATAGGAATCGATCTCCCACACTGCTGAATGTATAGAAAACATCTAAGATAAAGCGCTTGTCAAACGGCTTCTCGCTGTTTATTTGCAGTCACTCAGTGTTGAACAGTCGCACCTGTTTCTGAGCAAAAACTGACCCCAGATCAGGGCTAAATAACTTGTTTTCTGTGAGATGTTGGGCTCTTAGTTTATGTAATTGCATTAGTCATAAAGTAAAACTCTGCCAGATTCCACATTATTCTGAAAGTGTTAAATGTGTATTTTTAGAGAATTAATTCTCTCTCTCTCTCTCTCTCTCTCTCTCACACACGCACATACATCTATGAGGCTTTACAAAACTTAGTTCTTTTCAATAACCAATCCTGTTTTATTTTATTTAATATGTTTAGTATGAATGTGATTGTAAAAGATATTTTAATAAAGTTTTCTGAACTGTTTTAGCTGTAATGCGTTTACAGAGACCTTCTGGGTCTGCTGGTTTATTCCTGGTTAGACGTGAACTTTGCAGGATGACTGTAATAGCTTGCACACATGCATGTACGCGACCAGCTTTAAATTAAGGCGACGTTTACTCGTATTTAATTGGCTATTATTAATTTAGATTGTGTGTGTGTGTGTGTGTGTGTGTCATGTTTTCAGTATGTTGATCTTCTGTTAGCCTGGATGCCAGTTTGCTGTGTTGTTGAACACAGGACATCTGCTGTGGAAAATAAACCCCAACACACACACACACACACCCTGTGAGGTCATACTGTAAGATCTAGTGCTCATGGGCTAAAACTGTCACCCGTACTGCCGCCAGTCTAAGTCTCTGGCTACAATAATAAGTGTCTGACATGTTAGAAAGGTATCTGAGATTCTTATGGAGACAGATTTCTGCTATTTTTGCATTTACAGGCTGTCGCCACAATCTGCTCCACTGAGCTACAAATTAAAAGTCTTCAGCTCGCAGATTCAGTCACTCTGACGCCCCCCCACCGCACTCCACAAACTAGATGTCAAAAAACATTAATGTAACCTTTATATGTCTCTGTTCCTAATGGAAATGTTGGGCAAACGTTCCTACAACCAAAAATTGTTAGCTGTGTTGCTATGTAGTTGTTCTAAGGTAAGGCGTTCTGATTTTATGGGTTCTTTAAAGCACCAGTGGTTTTCCAAAGAGCCAGAGAATCAAAGGTTCTTTGTGGAACGTTAGGATGTTCTCCCTTAAGAACCATCACAATACAACAAAACACTTTGAAGTTCTAATTGAAACCTTTATTTGTGCGAGTGCGTTGAGTTGGACTGAGCACATGATAATAATTGTAAGCAGTCTGTTAGCTGTCTGATTAAATCCTAATGAGTTTATTCTAACTTAGGAAAACAATGTTTCTGGTTCTTGGCTTCAGACAGCACCGCGTCTCATGTGTGTGTTTGGCACGAGGATTTGGACTGTTCTTTGGAAACAGCACTTTTGATTTAGTCTGTGAGCAGATGGTTGTGCGGAGATTGCTTTCATGTTAAGAAATTACTTTCCTCCTTTTGTGTGGCCTGCAAGCGGAAGATTATTTAAATGCAAGTGTTCTTTGTGTTATCACAGCGCAGAGGAGGGTGACATAACAAGAGACTCGGGAACGAGTGACGCTCGACTGCCATTGGTTCAGCTGAAGAAACCTGTTAGCAAATTTATAGGCAAGTTAGAGGAAAATGCTTTTGCTCTGACCCAGCTAACAATTTAAGGTTGTAAGAATGTTTTACAAATGTTTAAATGAAGTATCAGAAACACTAAACACTTCATTTTTAATAGGTTCTTAAATCTGAAGGTTGTAGAAAGTTTTAAATCTGTAATTAAAAACCTTCTGCAATAATCACATTTAAATTCTCCTGATGTCTAAATCTGTTAGTGTCTGTCATAATGTTAACACCAAAAAGGTGATCAAGAGTCAAAATGTGTTTTCAGTTTTACTGCCACAAACAGTCATTATCGTCTTTTGAGTCGACATGTCATGCAGTGAGAAAGTGCGGTGAGAGCGCCGCCTGTGATTGGCCGGTTGGAGTGTTTGTTTAAAATGAAAGTAACGTGATTGGCTTTTGCTTCTTTCGCTTTGAGTGTGAATATGATTGGTGGAAAGATATGCTGAAGCAAGCGAGACATTTGCACGTGCTGATGAGAGCGACTCAAACCAGACGAAACTGTCATGTTATTAAAGCAGCACCACAGTTGCTGTCTCACACTGCAGGAACCTCAAGTCATCAGCGTCTAAAAGTCCCTCAAAACAGTTGTCATGTTTTTGTCACTTAAAGAGAACGTTAGAGAAACGTTCTTATAACCTAAAATTGTTAGCTGGGTACTATATATTCATAGCTGTGTGTGTGTGTGTGTGAGAGAGACAGAGACAGAGAGAGAGAGAGAGAGAGAGAGAGCAGTATTGAGCTTTGGTATTGTATTGCAGGTGTTCTCTTCACTAAGCCCACCCCCATTTTCCTGTGTTGTCCTAATTTGAAACCCTAACACACACACACACACACTTGCATATGTAGTTTATAGGCCATAGACATAATGACTCTTATGCTGTGCAAACTGTTTATCCGTTCCCCTCCTGTCACCCCAAACCCTCACAGGCTTTTGGGAACGTATTAAAAACCTTTAACAGAACCAGTGTGTTAGTGGTTTGCATGAGCGTCACACACGGTCGCAGTTATACGGCCTCTGTAAAAACACAGCATGGTAGCTGCATTACAGAACACTGAGGCTAAAATGTCACCCATGATTTTTTGGTTAGATAAAGGAAAACTGCAAACAGAAATCGTGTAATGTGATTGGCTTATAGGATCTGTTGGTGGAACGTCATTGGCTGATATTTGGACGTGGTGTAAATGATTGATTGATTGTATCTGTTTTATTTTGTTTTCTGTTGAAGCCATAAGCTGTTCTTTCAATGTCATCACAATTGGATTTATTTCAGTTTCAAATGTGATGTTGTTGTCATTTTATATTAGCAGGTTATTTTAAAGTATTTAAGGGGGTATGTTTGTGTCTGCTGTATATTTCAAGCAGCCAAAAAGAAAAGACACTTGAATCTAATACGCCTACTATGCATTTAGTCATTTTTGTGCCATCTTCTAAATGTGTCAAAAACTATTTATTTGACCTATTAACCTTGATCTACCCGTGTGTTTTTTTTAGAAAACTCAGCAATCACAAGAGTACCCTTACAGTCAAAGTGTCACGTCTGCCGGGTCAACACGTTTAAAAACGTTCCCTCAGTGGGTTGGCACCCACGGTTTACTGTAAGAGACATTGATTACGGACACGCAGTTGTTCACAGCAGAGGGAGGGTTCTGAAAACCCCTACTTGTGTTTGTGTGTTCAGCTACTACAAGGACAGAGATAGAAATCAGAGAAAATGAAAGAAAACTCGTGTCAAAATCCTGGGATCACTCATGTCTGTCTGAAAGATTAGCCTCAGATTCATCCGGCCAGCCAGAGCCGTCGCATCCGATGAGGAACGTTCTCTCTGCGTTAAATACATGTTAGTCATGCATGCTTCTGATTTACAGTGATATGCAGATTCGTCAAGCTCTGTTTGCTGTGTGTGTCCCGGGATTCACCAACAAACATCCCCACTAGTCTAGTAACAGACCAGTACGTTTACGGGTTAGTGCTGGGGCATAACGAAAATAGTTTGTACAGAATAAAACGTTACGTCTGTGGAATGTCCCTATTAAACATGAAAACCCTACATCTGATGTTGTGAAACATGTTATGTCTCCAAAACTGCACTCGTAAAGCATTTAAACATAGAGAAAAATTATCACTTGTTTCAGAAGTTACTGTACTAGTTATTTATTTACTGTGGCAGTACCATAGTACAGTGATGGTATTAGATGGTGTGTGCGCGTGTGTGTGTGTGTGTGTGTGCGCGCGTGTGTTGGCACAGGCTCTTGTGTGAATCATTAGATGCTGAATTGCTCCGATTCCCAAACCCAGACTGCCAAATCTCCTGCAGGGAGTGTTTCCTCAAACACACACACACACACACACACACACACATACACACACTGACTCTGACTGAGATCAGTTCATATGTCATTATACCTGCTGTGCTCAATATGTTATTAGTGTTTTAAAGGAAAGCATCACTTAACTGTTGCTCTTGATGAGGGTCAGGTTAGTTAATTTAGTTAAATTAAACCAGAAAACTGTAACCTTTTTGGTGAGGGTCAGTAGATAACTACCAGTCATCCACAACACCATCTATCACCTAGCATTGTGCTAAAAACCACCCACCTCTCAGCTGCTTAGCAACACCTTAGCATTGTGTTAACAGTTTAGCACAGGCAAACACCACTTTAATTAACATGTGTGTCACTTTGATTTGTAAAGATTATATTAGTTGTTGAATGAGTTGTTTCTGTCAAACATTCCTGACTGAATTCTCATCTGTTCTCTCTGCTTCATCTCTACAGAACAGTTTCAGTGTAGGAGATCGAGGCGTTAGGCTGTACAGCTCTTTACCCCTGAGATTCGACCCCGAGGGAAAACGACTGCCCTCTGTAGGGGTGAGAACAATCCCTCCACAACTTTACATCTCTCTCTTTCTCTCTGTCACAAAATCTTGTTGTCCGTTGCCTATCTAGGGAGCTGATTTTATAGTCAGCATCACAATTACAGTGACACAAGTATAAGTGACACAAGCAGTAACTCCACACTGTCTGCTGTCCACTTCATAGAAGTCAACATAACCGAAGCCTCACTGTTTTATAAAACTTAAAAATGTTGGCTGGGTAAATATTTTAACTCAAGATATTTATCTCAAGTTGTGTTACTAGCACCCCCTGTTATCTGAGTGACACCCTGTCTGTCTTCATTGGTTTTGTGGTTGGCAGAGGGTCACATGATGAACTAAAAGACAAAGAGTCCAAATATATGTGCCCAAGAGGCCCACACACTTCACACCCACCAATACCTCCCTCACACACACACACACACACACACATACACATACAAACACACGCACACAAACACACACACAAGCACAAACATGCACACACACTCTCACGCACAAACACACACGCAAGCACAAACACACACACACACACAAACACACACATGCACACAAAAACACACACACATTGCAGATTTGGGTCTGAAAGAAAAAGATCTTGGCATATTTTGGTGTATGACAGTAAACTGATGAACTTTCACATTTACAGTGTGTGTCGTGTGAAAATGTGATTCTTTAAGGTACTTCAGTTTGTTCTGTGTGTTACTTTTCTTGTCAGTATGTGTTAGAATGACATGTTTTGTTTTTTATTATGTCAGGCTGCTGTTAATGACTTTTAATTATGAAACAGTCACAGAACAGAAACTGTCTGCATACAGCCTTTGTGTGCAATGGTGCAAGAGTACAAACACACACACAAACACGCACACACACTCTCTCACACACACACACACACACACACACACTCACACACACTCACACAAACACATATGTGTTATCTTAATGGGAACATTCCACAGTTTGGTAGTTATGAACGATATAATCTGACTTTAAACCTGAGAGAAAACTTTCTGTATTTTTATAACATTTTTAAGAAAATGATACTATTTTTATAGCATTTATAGCCTTTTTTTCAAATGTTGCTAACTTTTGGGTAGAACTATTGTCACCAATATATGGTTAAGCAAACACACACACACTTATGACTCACTAACAAATATAAGCACATTTGACAATTACCCAAGTTTCTTTTTTCACTTTCTGTTACTTGAAAGGACATTTATTTTTATCTCTCGCTGGAGCATTTAGAAGTAACTTCTGACTGTGTGAGTTTGAGTTTATCTGCTCAGCACATAAAGTGAAACATTTAAAACCTATTGACTATGAGTTCTTTAAAGCTCTTGTTTTTATTTCGTGAGTTTGTTCATGTGTTATGGATTATTGTTAACCTGCTGTATCAAAATGTAGTTTTAGTTTAGTTTTAAGTTTTAGAAAGTCTTCTCTGATTGAATATAAACCGTCGGTTGTTTAGAGTTTCATCAGATAATGAATTTCTCTTCATGAGGAGTTCAGCCGTTGAGATGGAGCGGGTTTTGTGGACGGTCCGGTCCGGTCGTGAGTGAATTCTGTGGGATTAATTTGGACGATTTTAACTGTAGTGAAAGAGGCGCTGATGTGTGTAATAAATGTATCTCATTATTCTGCAGTCAGATAAAGTTCCATCACAGCATCTTGACACTTTCATAAATAAAACTAGAGAAAAACATTTTTTTACAATGCCAGAGGTTCTGACAAGCGATCTAAAAAAAGACATGAAATAAGCTCAGTTCTTTGGCTGAGTTTTCCGGATGCGTGCGAACATTTACATATGAATGGTTTTAAAATTATCTGTGTTATATCGAGCTTCTCCTCAGCAGCCTTCAGAAGTCTAACCAAACCGTGGCATGATGGTTAGACTCAGAACAACCACTTTAACTGCTCTCAGAGGAAACGAGCCGTTTCTCCTCAGCCTGTGCGTCAGGTGTTGCGGTGAGGGGAAAGAAACAGGCCTGAGCTCTTTGTTGTGTATCTTTCTATCTCCACACACGGGGTTCAGTTAAGAGCTGCTTCAGTTAAACATCCGCTCGCTTGCTAACACCCCCCGCACAAACACACACACACATAACACACACACACACCCTTACCTTTCAGCTTCCTCTGTGAACAACTCACACCCTGCTAACAGGGAATGTTCTGAAAACATAGGGCTAACGTTCTGTAATTGTAACTCTCTCAAAGTTATTACAACTTTCTTAGCATTTTTTTAGCAAAACTAAAAAATGTTTAGTTTTATATATCAAGTTGTTAGCCAAAGTTTTAACATTTAACATGACTGTTGTGAATTGTTAGCTGGGCACAGACACAGTGAAGCTTAGAGCGGTTTATTTCTCTAAAGCCATCAGTGTTGCTTTTATTAACGTCAGTCTTTTTTCTTCTTTTTTATTGCATGAATGTGACAATCTTTCCTACATGAAATGACTCTATTGCTTCTCAGGAAAATGTTATTTCTCACAGGTTGCTCTGCCAGATCTCATATGACTGAGATCTCCATCGTCTCTATTTGCTCTCAAATGAAGCAAATGAGGCGTTAGGGAAATTGTGAGAAACATTTAATTTCTTTTTTATTTCTGTGGCAACCCCATATGGTGCCATTTTATCGCTAAGCTAAATGTTAAACACGCTATGACGCATCTGGCGACGTTAAACCTCTGAAGGGACTGCAGGATTAACCAAATGAGATCTCAAATTTCCCGCCTCTGCTAAATATGCGCTAATGTAATGTTTTCACGTTAGCTCCCGTGAGAGCGTGTAATCCACACAACGCTGTAGCTAAATGCTCTCCACCGCAAACTAGCCGTATCAATCGATGCCAATCTGTGTGTGTTTCTGATCTCTGATTCTGCTTTTAATCTCATGTCATGTAGATTTATAGACGTCCCAACAGTGTTAAAAGCTTTAAACAGCTTTTAAAGGGATGACGGCTATTAAAATTCACAACACATTTTAATTTTTAGTTTTAGTGGGTGGGACTTCATTTCATTTAGCACGTTTTGATTGGACAGTGCCCACACACTAAAGTTCAGTAAATCCTGTGCAGTGGTTTTGCAGCATTTGTCTGTTTCCATCATAATGTGAAATTTAGCAGTAAGATTCTAACACTTCCTGTGTGCCTTTACCTCCTGTTTTCTGCTTGCATCCATTTAGGATTAAAATATGTTTTTAATGGTTTATCAGATTGCAGAAACGTGCAATTATAATGCAATTTAAATTCACTAATGCACGTGTGGTATAAGTGACACACAAGCGTTGTTTAATGGTGTGTGTTTGTGTGCATTTTCATCTGTGTTTTTAATTCTTCCTCGTTTGCGAGACGCTTCGTCTTCCTCCAGCACAAATATGACAGATTTCCACTTTCTCTTTTTCCTTTATTTCTTCGTCTCGTTTTCTTTGCGGCCTGATTTGGAAAGACTCGCATAGTCAATTACGATGGAGTTTGAGAGATGGAGCGCACTGGAGTTGCCATATTTTTGTACGATATTAATATTTCATAAGTGCCATTCTCAGCTGAATATCAGAGAGAGAGAGAGAGAGAGAGAGCCTATTAGATTCAGCACCGCCAGAATATTATTCATTCTCCAGAGACGAGAATCTCTGTCATTACGGCTGCCGTTCATGATTTCTGTCCCAACGTAACGCGCTTCTACTGTTTGACACGTTGGGTCCGAATGAAACCGTGATTGTGTTTGTTGTGTGACTGCAGTGATTGAGAAGAAAACCTGAATGATAAAACAACATCAAAAATTACATGTTTTGAGACTTCCTAAAACTTTCCTCTTTTAATGACTCTTGTGGCAGATTTCTTTAATGTTTCATGTTTATGGTTTTACAGTACCTAACACAAACACACACACACATTAGGTTTCTATGGTTTGTAACTGTATATATAAAACTGTGTGTCCCCTAATCTTTTACATTTTACGTTTTATTAAAAGCATCATTTATTGTGTTTAATAATCAGTTCCCTATGGGACCACTGACTGTTCCCCACATTGGTGCATAAATAAGAACACACACATGCGCAGACTTATAAAACACTGACGTATTACTGCAGTCTGTGGATTTGTTTGACATTCATATGTAAAAGAGTCTCTCCCTCTCTCTCCCTCTCTCTCTCTTTCTCTCTCTCTCTCTCTCTCTCTCTCTGTCTCTGTCTATCTTTGGATATTACTGGCTGAGGCGCTCATGTATTTGTGCGTGCGAGCGAATATTATTTTATTCCAGTCTTCTTGTTTATTGCGAGTGCACATGACCTACTTTTAGCCCTCAGTAGTCAGCACGGATCACTCAGACGTGCCCTTGATCTCCGCGCTCGTCCCCGCAGAACAATTACGCAGCAAAAGGAGCCCAAATGGAGATGTTTGCGCTAAATAACATGTGTGTAATTAGGCGCTAATGAGCTGTTGTCACTGTGAAATGTGCTATTAGACAGCTAATAGAAAAGTCTGGCAAAGCAGATGGATGCAAGGGGCCGTGAGGACAGGAGTATGCAGTATGCATTCAGTGCATTTCTGCTAGCATGGAATATCTACATTATCATACAACACTGCACGGAGGCCTATCCCAGAATGCAATGCGCTTAACTGTGTGAGGAGTAAAACACATCTTTTCTACAGTATAGATTATTAAACAGCAGAATATTATTATTATTATTAGCATGCTGTACTGCAGGACTGATGCACAGATGATTTAAATACGTTAAAATTAACTGAAAACTGAGAAGATATTATCAGAGAAACATCAGGTCACACAGGGGACAAAATAAATCTTTAATTTCACCAGATTTTCAAAAACACTCACAAAATACAGACAAACACACACTGGTGTTCAGAGCCTGTATTCAGTGACACTGGTGTTGAGTGCTTGTGTTTAGGTCACACACAGACACACACACACACACTGGTGTTAAGTGCTGTTGGCAGCTGAAATAGTTTAAGCAGAAATTGGTTTTGTGAAGGTGTTTGCTGTTGTGATAAAATATAAGCTGAACTGAAGATTTAATGACAGTCTGTGAAAACGTTTATGGAATTACATATTAAAACACACACACACACACACACACACACACTCTGTAAACAGACTTGAGGAAATTAAAACATTTCTTATTAACATTACCATGGTAACCACAGATTGTGCTGTGGACACAAATGTCACAATGTGAACCATAATGTCAAATAATTCTTGAAGCATAAACAAAAAAATATGTTACTGTTTGAATAAGATGTAAAAGCAGTAAAATGTTCAGAAAAGAGTAAAGAATCATCCATTCACACACACACACACACACACACACACACACTGCTACAGGGTGTAATCTGTCTATAGTCTGCCTTTGGATATATTTGCATGTTAATCAGATTTTCAGACATGCATGTATATTTCTGCAGGAAGCCCATAAACAAAATGATCATAGCTGCTTTGGGGTGTGTGTGTGTGTGTGTGTGTATATGTATATATGTGTGTGTGTGACGCTATAATACTGCATTATTAATGTGGCAGTTTGCAATATACAATATAGAAATGCATGATGGCTGTTAAGCTCTGACACACACACTCATACACATATAATATGCGTGTGTGTGTGTGTGTGCTATATGACCCCATCAGCTGTGTACTGGCTGTGTTATTATGCATGATGTTGGCCTGCAGTTTCATATCACATTTGTCTGGGAGAAACAGATGAGCCCACAATGAGATGAAACTCTGTCTCTTGTACTGCTCATTTAAAATCATGCATTTATGTGTGTGTGTGCTAGTGTGTTGAGAAATGTTTTATATAAGCATGCTCAGTGTGTGTGTGTGTCTCAGAGTGCTGTTAGTAAGGAAGAGATTCATTAAAATATTTATTTCTGCAGCGTGGCTTCATATATTAGCCTTTTTATATCAGGAAATTGTTTTCAGCCAGTTTTATTTGTATTTGACAGCTGTCAAAGCAATAAAGACAGAGAGTGTGTCTCATGCGAAGCTCTTGTGAGTAACACACCTCATTTTCACATATTCACAGCTCTTATCTCTCTCGCTGTGAGTGTTTTAAGGGCTGCGGCGTTCTACTGCTAATGCCACGTATCCTGCGGGTTAGCACACATTTAACTGGTGAAACTGACTCATTTACCTCAATATCAACAACACTGGGTTTGTTCCTAACCTTAAATCATTCTTTCTGTCTCTTTTATCTATTCAGAATAACCCAGCCAACAACTTTAGGTTGTGAGAACGTTTCTCTAACTTAAAGTACATAAACATAAAAAGGTTAAAACTGTTTTCAGAAATTTTTTTTTTTACTTATTTTTCAAACAAAAGAAAATGTATTGATGAACTTTCTAAATAACATTTGCAGCTTTTTTGGTACTTTTGAAACGTTTTTACAACATAAAGTCTGTTTAACTGTGTCTCTCGCGGTGACAGTTTCCACTCAGTTTTTCCATCTTCTGTTTGATATGCAAATCATTGTCCTTTATCTCAGCTGTCTGACCAATCAAACGCTGATCTGCTCTTTTATCTGCCCACAGTTTGATGGTGACAACATGTACATGAGTGAGAACAACCAAGAGTTTCTCTCCCCAAATCAGGTAAGATTCAAACCCTCACAGAGCCGTTCCACAGCCCAGAGTTTCCTTCATTTGGGCTTTTATAATAGAATTAACACTGAATTACCATCAACGCTGCTCCAGGCAGAGATTAAACGGATCTTTACAGACAGACGCATTCATCCCAGAGGGAAATTTTTAAAAACAATCTATTTCTCTCTGTTATAGTCTTACATTTCTGTTG
This sequence comes from Yasuhikotakia modesta, assembly GCA_036877545.1. Taxonomy (NCBI): domain Eukaryota; kingdom Metazoa; phylum Chordata; class Actinopteri; order Cypriniformes; family Botiidae; genus Yasuhikotakia; species Yasuhikotakia modesta. The sequence continues at coordinate 14,409 of JBAJNP010008985.1, forward strand.
TCCTTTTACTGAGAGACTCATATTTGACATCTGTTCGTCAGTCATGTTCGTTTGTCCACGTTTGGGCAGTTCAGACTGACTTTAACACACACACACAAACTAGTTGAGAATGTCTTCCTGCCTGGCCTTCTACAAAAAACTATCTTTTCCTCTGTTTGTACTTTCTGTGCCGTTCTCACATTAACTTTCACTTCAATCAGTGTTTCAGTCTGACAGAATGTTTGTTTTCAGCATTCATTTAGGTCTGAAACAACTGAACTGAGTCAATTAAGTGTGAATGAGAGGAATTGTGTCTTTCATCATTGAACCTAATAGGGAAATTCAGGCTTTAAATTAGATTCATTATGAATACAGCTCTTACAGGAGAGTCTCTTTGTTTTCAGTTCTTCAAATGACTGTAACAACCAGAGAAAAGCAGTTTGGCAAAGTGGCCCACAAAACAACAAACCATTGACAAGATTTAATATATTATCTTGCATAAGAAAACATCATAAACTACCTTTAAAACAATTGATGTTTTAGATTAAAGTGTTTTTCATAGAAAGAGATTTGAAAAGGTTTAAAGTGTTTCTGTAATGAAATAGAGCAGCAGTCGGGGGGATGTTGTGGGGGGGCTGGATGAGGATGAGGGGGTAGGATGAGGATGAGCTAATATCATCTGAAAAATTAAAGATACGTTTAGATGAGATTCATGTTTTGTTCTAAATGTATGTTAATTACTCAGATTGTTGTTGTAAATGTCATGTTTTGTCTTGCATGCATAACAGGAAGTGTTTTTATGATGGGCTGGGTCGTTTGCATCTGTTAAAAGTGTTTATAAGTGTTTAAATCTTTATTCCTTCTGTTTTAACATGTTCTGTTGAGAGACTCTGATTCTGTGTGGCGTCCTTCTATTCAGTGAATGTCGTGGAAACGTGTCTGATCTCAGATCAGTCTCTAAATGGCCACACACAAGCCAGCCTGTCACGTAACAGTGCTGGTCTCAGATCCTCGCGGCTCCCGGGAGTCTTAACCTTCATTCGGACCGAACCGTCCTCTGGCGTCCTCTGACCCCGTCTGATTGTAGGGACAGATCGTCTCCGTTTGCCCCCTAACAAGCCCTCTGTGTGTTCAGGGTCACTGAGGATCGCCACGGTATCTACCGCGAACAATAGAGTCTAGAGTCCACCGAGGGTTGAGAGAACTGACCCGATCCATAGCGGCCGAACGAGAGGGAGAGAGAGACACACAGATACAGATAAAGAGAGAAAGAGAAAGAGGGAGAAAGTGAGCTGAATGGAAAAAAAGCGAGAATAATAGAGTGACAGATACAGATAAATAGAAAGAGAGTAATTGATTACAAAAATCCCTCTGTTTTTTTCTGTCTCTTTATTGTCCAGCATAAAAATCTGGCATATTAAGTTTTACAGAATATTATATAGAATTATTATATTCTGTCATTATTTACTGTTTTTGTGGAAAACTGACTGCAGCTCACAAGTTGTTTGACCTTTTTTGTTTAGAAAAAAATAGCTTAATATCAGCATGGGTAAATAATGGCTGAATTTAAACAAGATGTGATATGAAACAAAAGCACCTCTCAGTTTTCTGATTAGCATGCTAACCTCCAAGCGCTGTGTCAGTTTAGAGTTTATGGTTTGGAAGTTTGTGTCTGTGCAGCTCAAATGTTAGTTCTTACAGTCTTACATTACTGGCAGCTGTAACGTTCCTCTAACGTACTTCCTGTTTGAGGATTCAGACGACGTCAGATTATAATCTCACTATTAGAGTAATGAGCTTTTATTGATCTCTTCCCATAGCTTTGGTTGCCAAGTAGTTCCGTGGTGAGAGAGAGCGTTGTAAGAACGTTTCCATTAAGTAACAAAAATGTTATTTTGAACGTCCTTTTTTAGACATTGTATTAACGTTATTGCTTGTTTACAAGGACGTTGTGCAAGCATTTTTTAATTCTGTAATGTTTTTAAAACATTCCACTATCTACTTAAGAATTACGTTTTTGATTATATATGATATGTAATGTTCTCCTAACATTACTGCACAAACGTTATATTTAACGTTCTGAGAAGGCTGTGATACTTCAGACAGGAGCGCCGTGATGGTGAGGCGTTGCAGAATAAGAGCAGGAGGGAATCAGGAAGTGTTACTGGAGACAGCAGATACGCTGATTAAAGATGATCTATCAGAGGAATCAGGTTAGGATTAAATCACAGAACTGTGAGATATTAAGACAAGTTTTATTCATTTTAAAACACCAGCTACTGTCTCCAATTTAATCTGCCCTACAGGCGTAACTGTTCCTAAAAGCCCAGATTCCTGTTTTAACATCATAAAGTGTAAAACCTAAATGTACTGCAAAGTGTTTTTATTTCTATCCAAAAGTCATAATCTTGCATATGTGCTGCTCGTGCTTAAGTCTTAAGGTGACTGTTTCTCCATAAACCTGTATCTGTCTATCAGTATAATGTTAAAAACTCAATTTAGGGTAAAGTTAGTATTTTGTTATGCAAAAAGTAAAGTAATGCACTCATAGTGAATGTGAAAGATAACATTAGGAAAATGTTTCTTTAACCTAAACATGTTAGCTGGGTCTTCAGAACAGAGGGAAACATGTTTTTATGACAGATGAAAGAAATGAACTCTTCTCCATGACATGAGCCCCTAAAGTCAAACGTGTCAGACTGAGGTCTCAGCCTGTCCATCTGCGTCTCTGATTGGACGTTCTGTAATGTGACTGGCAGGAAGGCCTCTGATTGGCTGTGATTGGGGATCTGATGTCATTGGCTCGTTTTTACTGATTAAAGCGAACTTTAAACTCTTAGCATGTGAGTGTATGTGTGAGTCTGTGTGTGTGTGTGAGTGTGTGTGTGTGTGTGTGTGTGTGAGTGTGTGTGTAAGTGTGTGAGCGTGTGTGAGTGTATGTGAGTGTGTGTGTATGAGCGACTCTCCCTGCTGTTCTGAATTACAGCTGAGTACATTACCATGATTTACAACTTCCTCCCGCTGTTTAGATTGAAGAGAGAGAGAGAGAAAGCTCACCCGCTCGCCCTGCCCCCACGCCCCTCTCCCAACCCGGATCCTTTGTGAAATGAAAACAAAGCACCGGCCTGCCAAAATATTTCTATAGACGATTGCTGAGCAAGCAGAGAGTCAGTCAGAAAACAAAAGCTGAGAGTGATCGCTGGCGACCTGATGTGATGCCACAGCAAATCTCTCTCTCTCTCTGTCTCTCTCTCTCTCTGTCTCTCTCTCTCTCTCTCTCTCTCTCTCTCTCTCTCTCTCTCTCTCTGTCTCTCTCTCTGCTCATCAGGCGAGTCGAGTCGCATCCGGGTCAAATTTCACCCCAAAATTAAAAGTAAGAACTAATAAGCTATATTTTTATTAAGAAAGTAAATAATTTAATACATTTTTCAAGTGGTTAAAAAGGAGATTGTGATCATTTCATTCTTTTATTTTGATTTCGGGGCAGAAATATGAGCCGGGCTTCATGTTTTAATGAGATGTACCGGCTGTTTTAAATTCTTCTCTGACACAAGAGTGTGTGTGTTTACAGAAACTCATTCCAGAATTCTTAACACATGTACACAAACTCTGTCAGTCCCCACAACATCATTCTTGTTTAAAACGGAGATAAACATGTTCTCTGTCTCTTTTCCTATATTCATTTTGTTGTGTTTTACTAATAGCTCAGACAACGTGGTTATTAGTTATTCATTTATGAAACAATGACGCTATCAGGAAGCGAAGACACCGATCTGACACCGGGATGCTGAGTTAACATGTATTGGTTAGTCCTGTGATGAACTAACTTCATGTGAAGGTCGGTTTGTCTCTGAGTTGTTTTCATCATTAGTTTCATTCGCTGTATCTCTGTGATATTTGTGAGTTCTCTCTGTTTCTCTTCCAGTTCAGTGTGCAGTAATAATGACCTTCCTACATCTCCATCTCGTTCACTCAGATTGAGGGAGAGAGAGACTGTCGCGTCCCCCTTTCATGTCCAGTCAATCATCGTACTATTTAAAGCTGACATATGAATCATAAGTGTGTTTTATATCGACAGAGACTAGAGTGTGTACATCAGTGATGTGACTAAGACGTGTTTACCTGATGACTTTATTTATCAAGACTCCCTGACAGCTAATTATAGCCTTCATCTCACAGAAGAATCTGGCGTTTAATGAGAATGACGTGCTACGAATAAACAAACCCTCGACCAACCAGATTCCAGCCTGGAAGTAAATGACAAGGAAACAGTGTAAACATACTGATTATCTGAGTATTGATTTTTAAAATGCAGCCCAGGTGATTTTATTACATCCCAGGGGAACACTGGCAGATCTGAGCACAGTTTGAGACATTGTCGAGACCTCTTCTAAAACTCATACGAGAGATTACAGGGGTGCTGTGACTAAGAGACCGATTGCGCTGTACAGCCTTCATACAGAAATCTTTAGTTGTTTCTAAACAATGAAAGTAAGTTCTAAAAACAATAGAAGTGTATGAATTGTCCCTATTTAGATCATGTAAATATAAGTAAACGTGTGTCTGTGTGTGTGATACAAAAGCCTCACAAATACTTTCTGTTGTTTAGCAGACATCTCTTTTTGAACGCTGTTGAACTGCTGAAATGGACTCGGCGACTCTGGGAACCGTGA